>CM061534.1:43607893-43677803 GCA_030545055.2 Neoaliturus tenellus
AAGCAACGTACAGACAAAACTCTAATTTTATTAATATAGATTTCAAACGTAATTTGAGGAAATATGATACTCAACACACATTTGTCACGAGTTTAAATGTGTTGTTACAGTTTAAATTTTTTGTTCACAGTTTAAACCCCTCCCCCACCCCTATTTTCTCGAGAAGGATTAGGTTTTAAAAAACGGACTATAGAGAGATCTCCTCCTGGTCGAAATTCGACCAAAATTTTGAGTTGATCTGAACCCAAGAAGTTTAAAAACATTTTATACCTGGAACAGCTATTATTCCTGTTATTCTATCAGTTTATTTTACAACTGTCTCATGATTCAATTATCTTTTCTCTATAAGATTAACCTTGGAACTTTGAAAAGCCTGTTGTTGCGTAGCCCTGGAGCCGATATGAATTAGAATGGCATTCTGCTCATCTAAAGGACTGTATAGAAGAAATATATGGAAAAAAACGGATGGATATAAAGTAAACGAACCTAAAATGAGGAAGCGTTGAAGAAACATTTATTTATTAAGAAATACATATATGCACGCTGTAGTTGACGTTAAAGTGTTAATAATTTCTCCCGAACGTACCAAAATATGTACAAAGATTGGGAGTTTCTTTCTCCTTCGTATCAGAATACTTATCAATAGGCAAATTATTAAACACACTCAAGGGATTAGAACAGTTTATTAAAATGTGATACAGTGTAATATTATACACAAAATAACGGAAAACATTCATGTGAAATCAGACAACAGATAGATATTAATGACCTTTACATTCGTGCAGATCAACATCTCTTAAACCGTCCTTAAAATATTGAGCGTCGAACTTCTTGATGTATCAAGAATCAAGAATCAAGAACGTTTATTTGTCATAAAACTATACAAATAGCATTGACAAATGGTCATTTGGTTTTAACATACAATAATCAGTGATTAACATAATTAAAATAAAATCACACCTCTAACTAAAAAGTAGTCTTATCTGTTAAAAACTCCTGGACGCTGTAATATTCCTTGAGGATCAAAAATGATTTTAATTTGCTCTGAACCTGTTCACATCTCTTTCTTTTTTAATTTCTGAGGGCAATGCATGAAGAGCTTAACAATTACTGTAAAAGGACTGTTTTTCTAAAAAAAGTGGTGTTGTGGTGAGGTATGGATAGAGTGTAATTTGCATGTCTAAGTCTGTAGAGATCGTTATTACGAAATTGAAATAAATGACTATTTTTTATGTAAAATGAAAGACTTTCATAAAATGTAAAGTGAAAAAAACGTGAGCATTTTGTTGTTTGAAAAGACCCCTCTACATGAATCAGTTGATCTCATAGAAAAAAATTAATCTGATTGCTTTTTTTTGAAGAACGAAATATCATCTTAGATTGATTTGTTTCGGCTCCCCAAATTACAATGCCATAGCTGAGGTGAGGATAAATGCACCCGAAGTAAGCTGTCAGGAGAACACTGACATCAGCAAACATTGATAAACGACGAAGAATAAAAATCCCACTATTAACTCTGCGACAAACCTTAGATATATGTTCAGAAAATTCAGACTTGAATCAACAACTAGACCCCAAGAAGTTTGTGCTCGTACAAGAATCTATTTGGTTCTCACCAATGAATATGCTAGATGTGTAGTCAAGTGTGTTTCGTAACTTAAAATCAATGAAGTGAGTTTTTTCAGCATTTACACAAAGATTGTTGTCAACCAGCCATTGAAAAAGTAAACTGCATTGAATGTAGGACTCCATTTCAAGATAATTGCGGGAGGAATTACTTAAGTTCAAAGGACGTGTCATCTGCGAAAAGGCAAAGGTCAACATTTGATACACTCGAGTGCACATCGTTCAAAAACAGTAAAAAGAGGACCGGCCCAAGCACAGAGCCCTGGGGGACTCCACAAGTGACGCAATTTCACAGGATCTTTCAGAAGAAATGCAATTTGTTATGATCTAAATATGGTATCTGCACGGCTTGTGTTCTGCCCTCTAAGAACGAAGATATCCAACTCAATGCATTGCCTCTAATACCAAAGTGGTCCAACTTCTCAAAAGCAATCGATGATTCACCATATCAAAGGCTTTACTCATATCAAGAAATATCCCAAAAACATGCTTATGCTCATCAAGTGCCTTAGATAACACTTGATACAAAGCTGTACATTGCATTGACAGTAGAAGTGTTTTTTTGAAACCCAAACTGCTTCTCAAACAGCAAGTTATTACACACTAGGAAGGGATAAAGACGGTTCAAAAACAACTTTTCCAAAACCTTAGAGAATGTAGATGTTATTGAAATTGGCCTGTAATTGTTTTTGTCAGTGGTTTTACCTTTTTGAAGAGAGGTTTCACCACTGCCAATTTGAGAGATTTGGGAAATTTTCCTTCAGCAAAAGAAACATTGGCCAGATGAGACAAAGGTCCTGCCAAACATTCAGATACCCTCTTGAGTAAATTTGATGACATACCATCTTCATTAGCCGAATTACTAGGTTTTAGAGACTTAATCACTTGTAATACCTCCGTCCTCGCTAACAGGGTGTAAGAAAAGACTTGAACATGAAGGAGGTATAAGAATAGAACGGTTTAATGCAGTTGGATCACCGACAAAGGTTTGGGAAATATTGATGAAGAACGCTTTGAAATCATTAGCAACGTCCTCAGGCCTGGAGTAGAGGTCCCCCACTATCAGATTCAATCACGAACGAGTTAAAAGCCTTGTTTGCAGTTTTATTGGGAATGGTTTCATTAACTATGTCCCAAACCGCCTTGGACTTACTGTCAGAAGAGTTAAGATGAGCGACAACATGTCTGCATCGTCTTTGGAATTCAGTGACTTGCCGACCGTCATAATATAATATTAGTATAAGACTATGCAGCGATTGTACTGTATTGTGGAAGCCTAATGCTACGAGTGTTCTAAATATCTCACGAGTGCCTTAAATTCCTGAAAAAAAGCATTGATTCATTTTTCCTACGACCAATAGCTATATGAATGAGAATGAGAATGAGAATGTTTATTTCCAGAAAGCAAGTATGTACAGCACAAGGAAAACGTTATGGATTCAATAAAACAAAAACTTAACCTAAGACCTGCAACAACCATGCAGAGAAAAAAATATATCAACATGTTGAATATGAAAAGAGAGGTATATTATTAAACAAAATTAAGACCCGTTGCTTAATGAGGTCTTAAACTTACAGGAAGTCACATTAAAATATAGGTTCTACACCAATGAGATCTCGTCAATTAATTAAATTAGTGTTATAAAAATATATACCCCCGTCCCAGCAGACCTGTGTGCTCAGCGAATTTCCAAACTATCATGAGATATTTTATTTTCCCCATAAACACCATAGGAATGGGTATGTAGGTTTGCTGCCTTGGGATGTTAGAAAATGTTAGTTTTGTTAGGAAATGTAAATGGTTACGTTGGGTAAATGTCAAACCATATCAATATTGGCACTTTTTAATTTTCCTCATAAACCCCATGGGGGTGAGTATGTAGGTTCTAACATACTGGTAACTAGTTTCTAAAAAATACTAATCTAAAAATTGAAGTTAGAATAGATACTTGAGTATCTAGTCTCTATAAAAAATACTAATCTCGTAAAATGCTCACCTCCCTCTGGTCTAGAATCTTTATTTCCACGTGACTCCTGTATGCCTTGTGCTCACTAAGACAATAGTTTAGATTTGATTTAATACGGTTTCCTTTAATGATGTTACTTGTAAGTTTTTTTTTTTTTTTTTTTTTAATTGCATTATTTATGTTATTGCAACGGCTGTATGATCAAATTCATTAAAATCTGGCTGATATTTAATGTTGGATCGCAGAGGCCACAGTCGACGAACGGGGCGGTAGCGGCTTCCGGTCGGCAAGTCACTGAATTCCAAAGACGATGCAGACATGTTGTCGCTCATCTTAACTCTTCTGACAGTAAGTCCAAGGCGGTTTGGGACATAGTCAATGAAACCATTCCCAATAAAAACTGCAACCAAGGCTTTTAACTCGTTCGTGATTGAATCTGATAGTGGGGACCTCTACTCCAGGCCTGAGGACGTTGCTAATGATTTCAAAGCGTTCTTCACCAATATTTCCCAAACCTTTGTCGGTGATCCAACTGCATTAAACCGTTCTATTCTTATACCTCCTTCATGTTCGAGTCTTTTCTTACACCCTGTTAGCGAGGAGGAGGTATTACAAGTGATTAAGTCTCTAAAACCTAGTAATTCGGCTAATGAAGATGGTATGTCATTCAAATTTACTCAAGAGGGTATCTGAATGTTTGGCAGGACCTTTGTCTCATCTGGCCAATGTTCTTTTGCTGAAGGAAAATTTCCCAAATCTCTCAAATTGGCAGTGGTGAAACCTCTCTTCAAAAAAGGTAAAACCAACTGACAAAAACAATTACAGGCCAATTTCAATAACATCTACATTCTCTAAGGTTTTGGAAAAGTTGTTTTTGAACCGTCTTTATCCCTTCCTAGTGTGTAATAACTTGCTGTTTGAGAAGCAGTTTGGGTTTCAAAAAAACACTTCTACTGTCAATGCAATGTACAGCTTTGTATCAAGTGTATCTAAGGCACTTGATGAGCATTAAGCATGTTTTTGGGATATTTCTTGATATGAGTAAAGCCGTTGATATGGTGAATCATCGATTGCTTTTGAGAAAGTTGGACCACTTTGGTATTAGAGGCAATGCATTGAGTTGGATATCTTCGTTCTTAGAGGGCAGAACACAAGCCGTGCAGATACCATATTTAGATCATAACAAATGCATTTTCTTCTGAAAGATCTGTGAAATTGCCGTCACTTGTGAGTCCCCCAGGGCTCTGTGCTTGGGCCGGTCCTCTTTTTACTGTTTTTGAACGATGTGCACTCGAGTGTATCAAATGTTGACCTTTGCCTTTTCGCAGATGACACGTCTTTGAACTTAAGTAATTCCTCCCGCAATTATCTTGAAATGGAGTCCTACATTCAATGCAGTTTACTTTTTCAATGGCTGGTTGACAACAATCTTTGTGTAAATGCTGAAAAAACTCACTTCATTGATTTTAAGTTACGAAACACACTTGACTACACATCTAGCATATTCATTGGTGAGAACCAAATAGATTCTTGTACGAGCACAAACTTCTTGGGTCTAGTTGTTGATTCAAGTCTGAATTTTTCTGAACATATATCTAAGGTTTGTCGCAGAGTTAATAGTGGGATTTTTATTCTTCGTCGTTTATCAATGTTTGCTGATGTCAGTGTTCTCCTGACAGCTTACTTCGGGTGCATTTATCCTCACCTCAGCTATGGCATTGTAATTTGGGGAGCCGAAACAAATCAATCTAAGATGATATTTCGTCTTCAAAAAAAAGCAATCAGATTAATTTTTTCTATGAGATCAACTGATTCATGTAGAGGGGTCTTTTCAAACAACAAAATGCTCACGTTTTTTTCACTTTACATTTATGAAAGTCTTTCATTTTACATAAAAAATAGTCATTTATTTCAATTTCGTAATAACGATCTCTACAGACTTAGACATGCAAATTACACTCTATCCATACCTCACCACAACACCACTTTTTTAGAAAAACAGTCCTTTTACAGTATTGTCAAGCTCTTCAATGCATTGCCCTCAGAAATTAAAAAAGAAAGAGATGTGAACAGGTTCAGGAGCAAATTAAAATCATTTTTGATCCTCAAGGAATATTACAGCGTCCAGGAGTTTTTAACAGATAAGGACTACTTTTTAGTTAGAGGTGTTGGATTTAATTTTAATTATGTTAATCACTGATTATTGTATGTTAAAACCAAATGACCATTTGTCAATGCTATTTGTATAGTTTTTATGACAAATAAACGTTCTTGATTCTTGATTCTTGATACATCAAGAAGTTCGACGCTCAATATTTTAAGGACGGTTTAAGAGATGTTGATCTGCACGAATGTAAAGGTCATTAATATCTATCTGTTGTCTGATTTCAACATGAATGTTTTCCGTTATTTTGTGTATAAATATTACACTGTATCACATTTTAAATAAACTGTTCTAATCCCTTGAGTGTGTTTAATAATTTGCCTATTGATAAGTATTCTGATACGAAGGAGAAAGAAACTCCCAATCTTTGTACATATTTTGGTACGTTCGGGAGAAATTATTAACACTTTAAACGTCAACTACAGCGTGCATATATGTATTTCTTAATAAATAAAAGTTTCTTCAACGCTTCTCATTTTAGGTTCGTTACTTTGTATCCATCCGTTTTTTTCCATATATTTCTTCTATACAGTCCTTTAGATGAGCAGAATCCCATTCTAATTCATATCGGGCTCCAGGGCTACGCAACAACAGGCTTTCAAAGTTCCAAGGTTAATCTTATAGAGAAAAGATAATTGAATCATTAGACAGTTGTAAAATAAACTGATAGAATAACAGGAATAATAGCTGTTCCAGGTATAAAAATGTTTTTATAACTTCTTGGGTTCAGATCAACTCAAAATTTTGGTCGATTTCGACCAGGAGGAGATCTCTCTATAGTCCGTTTTTTAAAACCTAATCCTTCTCGAGAAAATAGGGGTGGGGGAGGGGTTTAAACTGTGAACAAAAAATTTAAACTGTAAACAACACATTTAAACTCGTGACAAACGTGTGTTGAGTATCATATTTCCTCAAATAACGTTTGAAATCTATATTAATAAAATTAGAGTTTTGTCTGTACTTTGCTTAGAATTTTGAAATTTTTGGTTATTTTTACTTTTTATGCATCGCAGAATCCAAAATCGGTGTCATCTAAATTTCTTTCCCTATTTCTGTCTGTCTCTCTCTCTCTCTCTCTCTCTCTCTCTCTCTCTCCTCTCTCTCTCTCTCTCTCTCTCTCTCTCTCTCTCTCTCTCTCTCTCTCTCTCTCTCGTCTCTCTCTCTCTCTCTCTCCTCTCTCTCTCTCTCTCAATCCTCTCTCTCTCTGTCATTCTGTCTGTAACGCTCATGGGTCCTATTTTGTCCTCTTTTCACTGGATAACGACTTTACCTAAGGGACTAAATTTTTTTCATGTCATAGACTAGAGTGGTGTTAAGGTTCATTACAACTTTAATTGACTTAGCGACCTTAGGGCTTTGCCCCATAGTATGTCAAAGTAGCCAAGTTGTGCTAAAATACCAATCTTTAATCTCTTTTCACACGGACAAGGGCTTTAGTAAATGATATGAAAATTTTTATTATTGTTAAATATTGCAATTAGAACGATTTTAGCTGCTCTAAAGCATCGTTCGTCAAAAAGGCTCTGCCTTATGGTAAAAGAAATATTCAATGTTAATATTATGGGAATATTTAATTTTACCTTTTTATCTATGCTCTTTAATCAACTGGTTTGTCATTTTCACCACAGATGGCAACACTTAAAATTTTAAAACACAGACTCTTTCATATCTAACCCTTTAACTTTTCACTGGCCTAAATACAGTGAATAAAGTCAACTAATTCTTGGTTCTAAATATGAATATTAAAATATTTTATGGAAATTATTACAAAACGAGTTTTGACCCTTAAATCTTAAAATGTTTCTTATTATCATTACAAACTACTTTTAGTTCCCAATTTAGCTTTCCATTGCACGTTCTGACAAAAAGCGGTGTATTTCATCAAACACAATATGTAGTTAAAACCAATGAGGTTTATTAATTGCTCAATCTTTCAAGTAGTTCGGGTATAGACGGGGCAGTATTAATGTGTAAGAACTTAATGAGTAATGTTCTTATGAAGAAGTGAGAAAGTCGCTCAAAAAAACACTCATAAGAGTGTAATTTTCATATTGTAATTTTTATTCAAGGATCATGCTGATTGGTTGAATGGAATTAGATGGTTTAAGAATATATTTTCAGAAGTTTGTTATTGTTTTTTATTTTGGTTTAAACAAACAAATATACTTATTTTGACATTTGTAAAAAGAGCGCTTCCCGTGGCAATAAGGAAAAGTAATCCCACCACCAATGCTTAATTTTTCTCCGTTTTTCGAAATAACTTTTTAACATGGATGTCACTATTTATTCGGTTTTGGTATACATTAGCAACACATGAGGTTTTAGGTAAAAAGGTAAAGTCTAAAGACAAAAAAATTGAATTAAGTAAACCTAAAATCTACACTGCGGTTGCGGTGGCCTATACTGGTACTGACAGATGTTGCGTTGTTGTGCTTGGTTTTGGGAATTAAAATTTTTAACTAATTTTGAATTTAGATTTAATATTGTACATGTCTGTACATAGCTTTTATGGGTAGAACAAGATGCAGGGGTGGAATACATTGGATTTGGCATATAGCTATCGTCACACCAAATCAAGGATTCAATATTAGATTTCATAAGAATCAATAATATTTTTTACAAGTCTGCGTTTTTTTTTAAATCGTCCATGAGTTTATAATCATATAACTATAAAGTAAATCACCATATAAATTAAAATAAATGTTTAACTAAACTGCAACAAAATCATTAATAGAAATAACTTCTAGACTAAATGAGAAATGGATTTATCAAGATTTGACAAATGTACCTGGTAGCTATTAAGCATAAAACTTGATATCTAGATACGTTAGAATGAACCAACTGAAGGTTATATATGAATTTGTGAAATCACTAATATCATTCGTTTAATAAACTGTACACACACCCCGTGCGAAGAACGGGTACACAGCTAGTAAGTTATAATATCTTGCCAGTAACTGCCTAGTCAGAGGCCCGCCACACATTGGAGCGAGGCGAGGCGCAGGCGAGGTGCAGGGCGGAAGCTAGGACTTTGGCGGTGTCACCGCACATTGAGGCGAGGAGTGACAGAGGTTTCCTCGCTTGGCTCGCACTTTTTAATATAACATAAGTCAAAAAACAAAACTACACGTAAAACTTACTGATGACAAATATTTAATTGACAACTAACTGCCATCAGCTTGACTGTTAATCAGAACATGTTTTTATTAAGTGACAAAAAATCATTTACAACTTACACTGGTGTAGTTTAATTCCTTGACAATCTTGTCCCAAATTTCATCCTTCATTTTCCCTCTCATATAATCTTCATTAGAAGTGTCGTACAGCACAGGATGATCTTGAACTAGTTGAATTAGAAGCTCCATACCGAATTTGTCCACACAAAAATACGGGAGGGCAAACGCAGGCGCGTGCGAGGTGCAGGAAAACTGTATCTCAACCACAACGCCGCGGAGGCCCGCGCGAGGCTGCACAGAGGCTGCGCGCAGCCAGATGGTCGCACATCAAATGCGTGAAAAATTCCTTCGATTTGCATCAACTGGGCGAAACCCGAAAAGGTTCCCAAAAAATGTGCATCAACTGCGCGAAACCCGAACCAGGTATACGTTAGTTGGCGGTGGAAGAAATGGTCTCTACCTACATCGGTAGTTCCAAGTCCTCATCGGTGGCGAAATCACGTTTCCCCAAAACTCTCCCCCGCAGCCAACCTCTCCCCCCCACATGTAAAAACAACAAAATTTTTTTAAAACTATTTTAAAGTATGCTTTGCTTTTAAAATTGGTTATCTATTTGGATTGGTTTACAAAAGTGTAACTGTGCCCAGCAGACAAGAATACACTTGATCACTTAAAAAAAAATTTGTTTATCACTGAACAAAGTACTTCAAAGAATACTTTTTCAAGATTAAAAATTCTACAATAAAAAAGTAAAAATAAAATTGATTTGATTATTTTTTTTACAATTTGATAAAACGTACTCATACCAATATGTGGAACGTATTCGTACCAATATTCTGTGGTTCAAAAATCTTAAATGCATGTGTTTAGTAAAATGAATGTTAACTTAAAATGCGATTTACTTTATTTTGAATTGTAAATTTTACTCCGTGAAGTGTACTTTTTACTTAATTTTTTTATCGTTTCATTGATTTTATTGCACATTTTGATCTTGATCTTTTTGAACTAATAAGTAGCAAATAATTAACTGAGTGAAAAACCCGATATTTGTTTCTAAACACTGTTTGCCTTGTTATTTTAAGTAAATTTTCAAGTTTTTTGTCGTTGGATAGGGCTTTGTCTGTTGTTGTTCCACAAAACATTGACGAGAATCGGACCTAAAATAAAGGCGCTGTCCATAATTTAAAATAAGAAAACTTACATTATCTTATACGCTATAATAAGAAATTTTTTCTCCCCGAGAAATTTAAATTTTTTTAATATAAGGGGTTTTGGCAATCAGCATAATCTTTTGGAATTGGTCCCATGGCTGGGAAAAATCTGGTTTTCGTCCTAGAACCCTTAAAAGATTCCATGTTATCCTTATGAAAATTATTTTTTCAGCTCCTAAATAGAACATAAATCAGCTTATAACTTTGGAAATAAACTTATATGCTAGATTTTTTACCTGTTCAACAAATTTATACCAAAGTGTGGCAGAATGTAGCGAGTGAGCAATTCGAACTAGCTCGTTAGTTCGTCAGGAGGAGGGGGGGGGGGGGGTGAGCGAGCGAACGAGCTTTGTCTGAAAAGGAAAGTGATGCTTAATAATTAATTTTACGGAGCACAAGCTTGGTCCCCCTGGTACTTAGAATAACAGTGGCATTGGATTGTGCATTTGAAACATCTGTTGATGTATGGATGTAAATTGTCGTTTTTAAATGGTAATCACAATATTGAATTGGTCGTAATTGATTTGCCCAGGTCAACGGGATGAAGCCAATGAACCGGGCGTAATCTAAGGAGTGTTATTGACATCGGAAATCCAATCACGCAGCGGTCATAATGTTTAAGCTAAGGGAAAGTAATAGTCATTCGGGGTTGTGAGTGACAGTGCAGAAGCCGGAACGAGGTATGGGCGGGGTTGAGAAGGGGACATGAGTGGCGGGGCTTCGCCGCCGCGCCGCGGAGTAACTACAACCACAACTCTGTAGGTAGAGGCAGGGGATTATAAAGGTCACTCTGGAATTCGGAGGAAGTCGCACACGGAGGAAAACGGGAACTCAGGAGGTAGGAAGTAACCTGAAGGGTGGTAGACCAGATTTTTTATTTTTATTATTATTATTATTATTATTTTTTGCAAGACACCCACCTCCAATCGATTCCAAGTACTGTAGCAGACAACTAGACAACCGATATAAAAATTGAATATTAGGATAGGAAATAGCATGTGTCCGTACAAACAGAGCTTTTTTAGCATCATTAAAGTGCAATATGTGATGAATTCATAAATAACTACAAAAATAACTATATAATTTTAGAGATTTGGGTAATTGCAGTATTGCAGGATCAAGCGGTGTTTTGGGTTTTCAGGATTAAGTTTGTGCAAATAATGCACTGGGAAGTAGAGTAAGGTGATTCAGCTGAGAGTGGAAGCGTTGAAGAGGACCAAGGAGATGAGTAGAGAGGGGAGCAGAGAAGAGCAGAGAGGGGAGCAGCGAGGGGGAGCAAAGAGGGGGAGCAAAGAGGGGGAGCAGAGATTTGCAGCAGAGTTGGAGCGGAGAGAAGGGAAGAGGGGGGGTTGAGAGGGGGAGCAGGGAGGGGCAACAAAGAGGCGGTTCTCTGTGTGCAATCTACCGAGAGCCCGGTTCTGCAACGCATGCGATTCCTACGATAAAACTCTTCTTTATCCTTGACATTTAATTTAAGTTCAAAGGAAAGTGGTGGTTAACTATAATTATGAATATTTAACTAATTATATTCTGGGACGGTGGCGACGTCCTGTAATCCAGCTACTTGGAGGTCACGAATTGTGGATAGTTATAAGCGATGCCTTGTGTATGCGATGTTCCTTAGTGGGGATTAACGTCCGCACTAGTGAACATTAGTTCATCCATAAGGACCATCCTCATAATTAGACCAATTCGTAAATTGAAGGTTGAAATTGTGGTTCGGATCCCACGTTAAACTGTAGGTCCCTAGATACCATTGGCTGTTGGGCTATTAATTAACAGTCCTGTCTAAGGAGAATGTCGGCCTTAGTCAGTAACAAGACTACAAGATCGCGCCACAATCATCCTACACTCATCTCTCATTCATATTCAGGTTAAAATACCCACTATGTGAGGTCCCTGTCTCAATATAGTGATATAGTGATATAATCTTTTGTTTGAGAGTAATTTTCGAAATATTTTTTAACCTGAACAACGGAATCACCACTGTTTATCTCTTCATATAGAAGGCTGTAGGCAGAATGAAATCAGAACAGATTAATCATTCAAATGTTGTCAGGTTAGTAAATTTAGAAGATAATTTATAACAAATTCATTGTTGGATTTTTATTGTTCTTTTTCTGTATGGTGAATACAAATATGGCGATGAACGGAGTTTTCTGTGATGTATCGGGTATCATTGTTTTGTAAAGATGTGTCACTCGACAGATTAACTTGACTGCATATGACATAGTTTTAGATTCAATAGTGTAATATCTATTAAACATTCTAATAGCTACTATATCCAACTTACTGTCATTTTATTAGTGTATAATGTTCACAACTATAATGTTCTATAATAACATAAAAATTAAGTTCATCACTGCAATTGTCTATCATTTTTATGTATTTAATCACAAAGAGTTGATTTAGGGCTAGTAATTATTTTATTTTATACTCTAATCAAATCCATTCACCTATTTTGTCTAATTGCTAATTGTAGAGAAAATTGCAAAACTATAGATGAAAATTTTAGAGAGAGATGCAGTGAAAGTTGTAGCCCGAGGTGAGAGGTGTAATCAGAGCACCGCCGTTCCATGTATCAGTCTCTCCCTTGTCACACAACACCGACAAAGCTGGCTGGATATCCTTAGTGCTCTCAGCACAATACACTAGTCCATGTAAACTTTTTTACATGTACATTTAACTTAGGAAATTTAAAAAACGATTATTTCTTTTTAAAGTTTTGTTATCTTTTAAGAATTTTATAATTGTCTTCAAAAAAACAAAAAGCCTCATTCATACTTAGTAAAAAGTTATTCACTTTAACGTTGAATATTTTTTTTTTTTTTTTTTTTTTTTTTGTAAATAAATGTTCTTTCAACATTTTATTTTTTCATAGTTTATGATTATGGTTATAATGATTATGGGAATAACATAATAATCCCAAAATTTATGCACTAAAAATAAATTAAATTATCGTTAAAATCTCTGATAGTTCTCTTTTTTTTATCTCTTAGACCTCCTCTGATTAAACATCCTCTTAGAACTTAAAAAAAAATACAATAGTACAGCAAATAAATTTAGTGTCATGTCAAAATTTGTCACATGTATTTTGTTATATACTTAAAAGAGCCAAATGGAAGTGTTTAATGATAACATCAAAACAGTCGGAAAGTGTCATAGCGCAACTAATTATTCTGGTCACGAAATCAACCCCCCCCTCCCCCCCCTCACGCCTGACAAAAAACCCCCGACCCGTTCCCTAAATAACCAACATTCCCGTAATAAATCACCCACATTGTACATTGATTATTTTTCTATTACTAATTAATGTTATGACTGTCTTTGGAATATTTTTTATTTTAAATTTAAATTACATAAACTGGAATCGAAGAGACCAAAATTTAATGAACAGTTATTTTTTAAAGCTTGCAGCTGGAGATGTCTTTTTTTAGATGCAGCAATGTCCAAACCTAAATTATGTCATATCCGTATACCAAAATGGCCTTGAGCACTTGAGCAGTTAGGCCTTTGCATCTTAGTGTGGTTATTTCTTGACTCCAACCGCCTCTAAAGTTTTGAACAGCCAATCGCCACTGGTTGTTCAACATTAGTCACTGCCAAACATACCAGCCCCCAATCTTGTTGGGAATATCAGGTTCTGGAGTAACCTATTCATCGTTGTCACTCTCCTCCAAAATACCTAAGTAAAAACATTAAAAAGTGCATAATAATAGCGGAACGGGGGAGGTTATGCACCCACACTTAAGAAGTAAAGGACGCACAGTTACAGACTTTCCGACACATATTCTTGAATTCTTGAATCTTGGGAAAATGCCAGCAATAATATCATCACTAAAAAACGACGAAATGTTAAAAAAATTAATTTCTAAATTCAGTTTTTTTTTTTATTGTAATAACTTGTTAGTTGTTAAAAAAATAGTATATACGGCCTTTAATTAGGGTATAAACCTAATGAAGGAGTTATTTTTGTTTTAGATAAATAAATAGTGAATTATTAGCTTTACAGTAGACGTACATTATGTTTATTAAAATAATGACTATGAATAAGTCTAAATTGGGCAGATTTGAAAGCAACTTTTTAACCGTTAGTAGTTATAAAATATTGTAATAATCATAAGTATTGTGTAATGGGAGCATCTACTGTCACCGCTTGGAAATGCCAAATTTCTTTGATCTTCTTAAAAGATATCTTACAGCTATACACTTAAAATCACTGGCAGATTTATATGGACTTTCAACATATTCCATGTTGTTTTATTTATTTACATTTTATGTTGGAGTGCGATTCATAGTTTTTTTATATTAAATTTATTCAATCAAAAGTTTTATAATTGTATAAAAAGGTGCAGTTGGAGAAATAACTGAACCACATGTGCATTCGAATAACGATTCTATGACTCAAACGAACAAACAAACGTAGTTTTCCATGAACTATTGGGTTTGGTTTGCAACACCTTTTCCATAAATCAATGTCGACATTCCACGAACCAAACGAACAAACAAACGTAATTTTCCATGAACTATTGGGTTTGGTTTGCAACACCTTTTCCATAAATCAATGTCGACATTCCACGAACCAAACGAACAAACAAACGTAATTTTCCATGAAATATTGGGTTTGGTTTGCAACACCTTTTCTATACATGGATGTCGACAATTTCAAGTATAACATATATGTTGCTCATTTACCGCTCCTACCAACTATCTCTGCATAGTTTTTACACAACCTTACAAATTTTGATTTTTCTAATTAATCTATAAAACTCTTCACCTTAAATCCAAAATAATGCAATATTTATCACGGATACTGAACTGGACTTTAAAAATATACAAAATGAATATATCAAAAGATTTATTTATATTTTAAACTTTCTTAAATTAGCTTGTAGATAATATATATATATATATATATATATATATATATATATATATATATATATATATATATATATATATCTATATATATATAAGTAGATAGTCATATGGGGTTCCTGGCTCACTTTTGGAGCCAATCAAAAATCAAACAAATTTCACAGTTTTTTAATATAATTATGCAATATTTTTGCCATTTTTTGGCCAATTTTCAGCTTTTGTCAAATTGTCATAAAAAATATGCAAATTTAATGAAATTTTTAATAAATATGCATGAATTTATATGAAATTGTTTACAGAATAAAAAGTTTTTTATAACCAGTAAAATTATAATTTTTATAAAGTGAATTAAATTTAGTATTAATAAAATAAGCTACAAAATAAAATATTTTATTTAAAAACTAGTAAATGTGTACAAAACCTAATTATAAAAAACCTTTTTTAAAACTACATTTTCTCAAATAATTTTTTAACTATTTATGATATCATAACACTAATGTTATTTTTGAATTCCTCATAAAAATCTAATGTTATTTCATGTATCACATGTCCTAAATTGATAAGGAATAATTTAAAATCTTAAATATATGATTATAAAAATGTTATCAAATTAATAATCTTGAAATAAAAAGATAAGTATTGATTAATATGGAAAATAAATATCAGCAATGAAAAGCTCATTGAAAGTTAATGCATTTTCATATATTATAAGTTTCTGTATGATTAAAAATAATGTAGAAACCTTAATAAATATATTTTAGTGGAAAAATAGTCCCCACTGGTCAAAATTCTGACTTTTCAAATTCATTTTTATAAAATGGAAGAGATAGATAGTAAACTAATACCTTATAAAAAGTTATTATTGTTTGAAGTAAGTTAAATAATATGATTTTTATATAGTTTTATAAAAACACTTATTATAGTACATATTTTAGATAGTTTATCAACAATTTTTCTGATGCTTATTCCTCTATGTAGAGAGAGTTGATGTTACCTTGAAAAATTTTCAGTAGATTTGGGTGTGGTGTCATAGTCTTATTAAGGTTATAGTTTTGTGATTTTGATGATGGATAATTATAAAATTGCTTGTGATCAAGAAATAAATGTATATACCAATGTAGAAGAAAATAACATATATTATGTGAAGATGTTGGATATAATTAAAATGATTGAAGATAGTTGTATTGAAGATGTTCAGAAGAAGGTTGCTGATGGTGAAATAGTAATACCAAGTAAACCTAATAGTGCATTATGTGATATTTTAAAAACTAAAAGTGTGTTGCTACATAGTAAAAAGGTACAAACTAGTGCAGATCTACATAATAAACTTTGTAAATTGCTAGTGCCTAATATTAAAATACAAAATATTCTTTTACCACATAAAAATAATATGTCAGAAGTATATAAATTTTTAACTCAATATAATTCAGTAGTAAAGAAACATAATGCTTATACATTTTATTTAAATGCATCTTTTGGTTATTTTTTGGATGTTTACTTTAATAATTATAAAACTGAGAATGTCCCATGGAAGTTACATATTAAACAAAGCTTTAATATAAGTGAAAGTTATGGAAGGAAACTAAGGATTCTTGGAAGAATTGTAAATAATTATCCAAAATTAAAATTATTAACAATTAAATTTGAACAATTTTACAAATTACATCTCAGTATACAAAAAATGTTGGAAGATAGTGATTTTTGGAAGGCATAGGACATTATGCAATATATGAAGAAGAAGACTTATACCATATGATACTCAAGGACATAGCGTTCCGTGCCGAACACCTTACTCATTTGTGATGTTTGTTGAATCTCCTATTGCATGAAAAAAATAAAAGTTAATTGTGGAAGACTTATACCATCCTACTCAAGGACATAGCGTTCGGTGCCGAACGCCTGACTCATTAATCAAATTGAACTTTTCTATGAAACCTACCAGCTATTGTGCACGCTCTTCAATTGGGACTTTCAAATCAAACATGCTAATTTGTGTATATTTTTAATTTGTGTGTAAAATAAATGAAAGTTGTTTAAAGATGAGAGTTTTATTTTCCTATACCAAATGAAATTATGGTAAAATTATGGTATAATTATGGTACAAATATGGTATTAAAACCTTAAAGTGATATATCTTCAATTCTTTTCAACCAATTTTTATTAATTTTGGTACATACTCTTATTGAATATTAAATAATGTTTTGACTTATGTTAGGGGTAGTTTAACCCCTTATTTTAAATATTACTTTTAAAAATTCTAAAAATCATCAAATGATTCTGAATTTTTGGTAAAGAGTTAGTTTAATGTTTAATTACTTGATTTTAGTAAATTTTCATGTTTTTGGGTAATTGGCCATAAATATCAAACCTTAGTATTTTGATTATTTTTTAAGATATATTCATGAAATTTGATATGGTATACCTCTTAGGTAAGTATTATTTAATTATTTTATTAAACTTATAACTATTTTATTTCAATTATATCATTTTTGATTATATTATATTCAAGTAATTTTTCAGATACAACAATAATATAACAATTTGTTTAGTAGCATCTGTTATATCATAATCAAAATCTGCTTTAATAATTATATCATTTTTTAAACTTGAAATATTTGTTGGATTTTTTGTAGTATCGATTACATAAATTGATCTATTTTCTAGAAATTCTGTTGGATTATAATACATTTTACTACTATTATAATAAACTTTTTTGTAATCTTGATACATTTCATACATAATTCTAAATTTGTCATTGTTTATATCAAAATTTTCCAATTCATCAGGATAATATTGACCATTTAATTTTACTCTTATATTTTTTACATACATACTATTAAATTTAGAAGTATCATATAACTAATCATTTGTTCTTCCTTTTTGAAATCCAATTATAATAAATTTTGGATTATAAATATTTCTATAGATATTTGTTATATCAAAACTTAAATTCTTTCCTGTTATATTCTTTTGTTCAATACATTGCCAATGATTAAAATGAAATATTATTTTTTCTGATTTACTTAGTTCATTAATTAATTGAATTTTACTTGTTGTTTTGTATTCAATAATAGGAACTCTAATAAAAAATTCATCAATTGTTATTTTACCTTCAGTTGGTAATGTAGCATTATCATAAGTTCCATCAGCTTTTTTAGTTTTCCATCTAAAAATTGCATCTTTATCTTCTGATCTAATAAATGTTATATTAAAACCTCCTTTATATATTGGAATATTTACATTTTCAAAAAATCTTAATCCAAAATGAGATAAATTACCAATTGCTTCAAATTTATTTTTAAAATTTGATTCAAAACCATTATTTATTTGATTTATTTCTGATTTTGAATAAGTTATAGTACCTTTAATTGTACTTAATTGACCAGGATATTCAATTTCATCAATCAATTTATTATGTTTTCTAACTTCAATTTTTGAAAATAAGAATGGTACAAAATTATCAATTAATTTTATATTAGCACCATTATCATATGCATTTCCATCAGATTTAGTCAATTTACCAGATATATAAAATTGAAATTTAGAAGTACAAAATCCATCTCCAAAATCTATATTAAATTCAGTTTTTTTATTAGGTTCATTTAAATGTAATTTAGATAATGGATAGAAGTTTTTGTATTCAGCTCTTTCATTATCATTTATATATTTTTTGTAATCAGCCATTTATTAAGGATAAATTTTTTAAATCAAAAGCTTTTTTAAAACAAGTAAAATTTTTATAATTTAATTTTTATGATTTTATGATGTCAAATTTTTATGTATCAATTGCATTTTTACTTTTAAAATATTCAATTTCAGTAGCATGATCAACTATAAATTTTGCTGATATTTTTTGATGTTCTAAAATTAATTCCCAATTTAATGTAAATGGATAATCAAGTATGAAATATTCAGTTAAATCTTGATATTTACAAATCAAATCAATATAATCTTTTAATTGATAATTTATGAATTCAGTAATAAAATCTATAGTTAAATTTTGATATTGAGCAATTTTTTGCCAATTTAATTTATTTTGAAATAATCTCATCATATTAATACTCAACTCATATTTTTCAGAAATATCATCCCAATCATCTTTGTTTAATTGATTTTGGTTTCTGATAATGAATAAATCAAATGAACTGTATAGAGCCATTTATTAGGGAGAAAATTTTGTAAAACAACTTTTCTTTGAATTACAAATACAACATTTTGATTTAATTACATTTATATTTTTCAATTTTATTATCTGAATATCTTTGGAATTAGTTTTTTGTTTACATTTAAGACAATAAATCAACTCCATTTATATAAAATAAATTATTGTAATTTATCTATATCTCCTTTAATTAGTATTATTTCTGCATTTAATTCTTTTATTGATTTATTGACTCCATCAAATAGAAATTTTAGTTCTTTTTCTAATTTTTCTTCTAAATTTTCAACATGTTTTCCAATATTAATTAAAAATTCTAAAATTTTATTTAAATCTTTTTTAGTTTCTGAATAATCACTACCAATTTCAATAATTGAATCTAAAACTTCATCTAATTCTGATTTAACTATAACATCATATTTATTTATACTTGGTTTTACATTAACAATTCTTTTACCATTAATATTTACATAATTTTTTGATAAACCAATAGCATTTACTAAATTTTTAGTCTTTTTTACATGACTTTTAAAACTTTTACTAAAATTATTAAAAAATGTATTTAATTTGGATTTTATATAATCTTCTTTAATATTAATTGGATGTTTTTTCTGTCTTCCAAACAGATCAAATATATTTTGTGAATCCATATTTATTAAGGATTAATTTATTTATTATGTTATCAAATTTTTTATTTTTATTTAATTCATTTAATATAAAAATACATAAATGACCACAAATTGGTGGATCATTATAATTTTGAATTAGATTATCATTATAAAATATATTATCTTTTCCTAAATATTTAACTAATTCTATTGGTGGTTTATTAACTATATTTCCATATTAATCAAAATGATATTTAATTTTATCTTTTTTATAATAACAAACCCAATGAGTTCCATTTCCATCAAATGAATCTAAATTTATAATTCCACATTCAAATTTATTAACTTTATTAGGTAATATATCTCTCATAAATACACCTCTAAAATATTTTATATTTTTACACAATTTTTCTAATTCACCTAATGTTAGTGGTTCAAAATTTTTTTATAATTTTGTTTCATATATTTTAAAGTTTTTTATCTAAACCAGATCCTTCTACATTTTTTAATTCATGATCTAACCAATCAACAAAATTTCTAAATTTAGGAATTATAGATTCTTTTACTACTTTTGCTCCCTTTCTAACATTTGGTGTATAATTTTTAACTATAGGTATATTATCAGCAAAATCTAAAATTTCTTTTAGTAATCCACCATTTTTTATTTCTTTTAATTGATTTTATGAACATTCAAATCTTAATCCTTTATTTAATTTTTTATGTTTATTTAGTTTATTAATTTGTCTTTTACATAATAATATAATATCTTTTCCATTTTCATTAAATTGATCAATATTAAATTGAATGATAACTGATCTTTTATTTTTAAATGCTAATTTTATTTTTGATTTTTGATTATCTGTCAAGTTTATATTTGTTTTTTCCATTTATTAAGAAAAAGATTTATAGTTTTTTATAATATAGATTAACATAATTAATGAAAAATTTTTATTAAAATTTTAATCCTACTTCTAAACCCATACCAAATTATCTTTTCATCCACATAGCACCTGATGTTGGTAATGCAACTAATCTTTCACCAATTCCATGATCATTTGATGTTACTATATCCCATGCTTTATCTTGTAAAATTTTATCAGCTATTTAATTTCTAGATTTTGTATCTTTATGATCTCTATAAAATACATCATGTTCTTTAGCAGCTTTATCTAAATCATTTATTCCAGGATCACCTCTTTTTACTCTTTTATTTAATTTAGTTCCAGGCCCTAGATATTGATAACCAGGTACATGTAATTCAAAAGGTAAATTATTTATAACATCATTTAAAATACCTGATCCATCTTTTAATAATGGTGATGAAATATTTGCCAAAATTCTTTTTAAATACTTAATTCCTTCAGGTTTTTTTTATTAATTTATCTAATTTATTTGATATAAAGTCTTTAATTGCTCTCTTTTCATTAAAAAAATTATTATTACCAGCTTTTTCTTGTGCATATATATAATTAATAATATTATTTAATTTATTTAAATCATCTATAAATCTATATTCAATTTTATTTTCTGTATATTTTCTGATTCCTGAACCTTCAATTTCACCTTTTAATTCCCAAATATGTTTAATTAAATTAATATATTTATCACCTTTACTAGATTTTGGTTTCTTACTATTTGGATCATTATTTTTATAAATTGAATTAGTTTCCCATAAAATCTTTGAATAATTATTTAAATCATCTTGTGTATATAAATTATTATCTGGTTTCTTTTCATAAGTTAACAATCTCCATAATCCATGTGTTCCATTATATTTTTTATCATCAATTATTAAATCATCATTATCAATTACAGTTATTTTATCACCAATCATAAATGATTTTTTATGTTTATTCCAATATAAACCAAATTTATCATCTTTTGTTCTTGGTAAATATTTTTGTGCTAATGGACCAATAATTTTATCTAATGTTTAAGGTGAAATTAAATTTGGGTCAATAAATGTCGATTCTTCTTGAATTATTGGCTGTCTGATAGGTCTAAATGGAGTACTTGAAGGTAAATTTAATTCTTCAGTTTCTGGTATTGATATATTAGCAAAATTATTAACAACAGGTACCAATTCCTTTAGGTTTTTATTTTCATTTAAGACTTCACCAATTTTATTTTCAACTTTACCAATTGCTGATGTTATAGGTTCATATGCTTTTTGTTTAATGTTTTCATAATTATCTTCAATTTTAATTTGATTTTTAAATTCTTTTATTAATTTTTTTACCAATATCATCAAATTTTGTCGTTTTTTTTACAGATATTTTATCCATTTATTACAAAGAAAAATTATGTTCAACACAAATCATGTTAACATAAACACAAATCATGTTAACACAAAAACAAATCATGTTAACACAAACACAAATCATATTAACACAAAACACAAATCATGTTAACATAAACACAAATCATGTTAACATAAACATAAATCATGTTAACACAAATAAAAATCATGTTAAACACAATTTATTTTACTTTATTTCTGTAATTTTCATTAAATATATAAATACTAATGAAATAAATAATACTAATAAAATAAATATTCTATCAATTATTGACTCAAATATACAACAAGCCATTATCATTATTTAATATCAGAAAAATTTTTCATATATTTTCCATCATTTGATTTTTTCAATAAATTAATAGTTAAAAATCCATAGTCTTCTTTCCAACAATCATTACAAATAGTTTTAAATTTATCAAATTTCATATCTGATCCAACAAAATTATTATATATTTTTTTCATATAATGTTCATTTTGTTTAAAAATGCATAACATATTTAAATTATTTCTAATTAATTGCATATCAATTTTTGAATAACATTGTGATAAATAAATACATGATATATTTTTATGTCTACCCATTATAAAATATTCTTTAATTTTATCTTGTTTTTCTAAAATACAATCATCAAAAACTACAAATGAATTTGGTTTACATTCATTTAGTGGAATCATATCATCACATGAAAAATGTGAAATTTGTTTATTAATATTTGATTCTATATTTTTAAATCTTTTTTGTAATAATTTATAAGATGGTTGTTCTAATGATTTACTAAAAATATATAAATTTGAATATGGAATTAATCTTTTGTAAATAAAATTTAATAATAATGTAGTTTTACCAGATCCACTTGTTCCTATAATTAATAATCTAATAGGTTCATCATTTTTATTATCTTTATCATATGATTCTAATTTTATATTATCTTTTTTTTTCTAAAAATTTCTCCATTTAAATAAGATGAAATTATTTAAAATAATTGGTCATTCATCCAAACTAGAATTAAGATTAGAACATCCAATACATTTAGATGGAAAATATAGTATTGGTTTAAGTGGATTTTATTCAGATAATTTTATATCAAATATACAAAATGATTATAAAAACTGTTATGGATATTCTATTAAAGATGAAGATGATAAAATTATAGATCAATATTTTGATATAAATAAAGGAAATTATACAATTGAAGAAATAAAAAATATTTTTATTAATAGTTTAAAAGAATTTAAAAAGAAAATTAATAAATTCGATGAAAATGATTTTATACTGAAAAATGAT
Organism: Neoaliturus tenellus; assembly: GCA_030545055.2. Classification (NCBI taxonomy): domain Eukaryota; kingdom Metazoa; phylum Arthropoda; class Insecta; order Hemiptera; family Cicadellidae; genus Neoaliturus; species Neoaliturus tenellus. The sequence goes on from CM061534.1 coordinate 43,631,270, forward strand.
GGACCATATATTATAATAAAATCTCCTGTTAAAATTATAGTAACAACAATTATAATTGATTTATTAGGGTTAAATAATAAAATAATTGAACCAAATGTATTAACGAAAGGAATAAAACTACCAAAAATTAGACCTTTTGATGTTATTGAAATACATTGTAATTTAGTTGATCCTAGTTTTGAAAATCATAAAGATCATTCACATTTACATAAAGAATCAGAAATTCTATTTTCATTTTATCCAAATGTTGAATATGGATAAAAAATTAGTGAAAAACCAAATGAAATTGATTATATTCATTTAAAAAATATAAATATAATTCAAAATATTGTAATATATATTCAAGATAGTGATGGAAATCTAATAAATAATGAAAATATTAAAAGTATTGTATATTTAAGATTAAAACAAAATTTGTAATATAAAATTTGTCTACATAAATAATAAAACAATTGATTAAATTACAATAATTTTATATTTAATAATAAATTAATTGTATTTAGTAAACAAAATAATCCTTGGTTTAAAGTAAAAGATATTTGTAATATTTTAAAATATAAAAATTCTAGAAAAGTTTTAATTGATAATGTAAAAGAAAAATATATAGAACTTAAAAAATATCAAGTGTAATTAACAGTTACAATTACATAATGATGATAAATTAATTTACATAAAAATTATAGGTGTCACAAATTAAGACACCCTAGAAATTGATGTACAAATATGTTTTCAGATGCCCTAAAACAGGGCGTCAATAAAATAGATAATAAAACAATATTTATTAATGAATCTGGTTTATATTCATTAATTTTAAAATCAAAAAAGGTAGATAAACAATAAGGATAAATATAGATGATGATAAATTAAAATTTACAGATTTTTTTAGAGGGGACAATTTGTCCCCCCTATCATATAATGAAAAACATACAAAACTTATTAAAATTAGGTAGGACCCAAAATGGGTCCTACATAAGTTATAATATTTATTTTAAAAATTTTTAAAGGAGGTAACCTTATTATACAATAATAACTTAAGGGTAACAAAACGTTACCCTCCTTAAACATTCAAAAAATATTTATAAAGATAATAAATTATATACAAATTTGAGACCCATCTTAAAGACGGGTCTTACTTATAATGATAATAAGGTAAAATTTATAGATATTTTTAGGGGAGGCGATTTGTCCCCCCTATCATATAATGAAAAACATACTATTTTTATTGAAAAAAAAAATTTGTTTATATTTATTAATTTTAAAATTAAAAAAGAATCAAAAAATTTAAAAAAAAAGATTAATAAATATTTTAAATGAAAGAATCAAAACAAATAATTAAACATAAAAATTTAATAATAAATTATTGAATATATTTAAATTTATTAAAGAAAATATTTAAAAATATACATATTATAGTATTAATTCAATATCATATGGTTATAAATTATTAATATAATTTTGATAATTTTCTTTAAAACTTTCTTTAACATAATTTTTTATTATATTTATAAATGGTTCTATTATAAAATTAAACTTATAATGATATACAAAATAATTTTTATATTTAAAAATATATATTAAAAATTTATTTGATATTTTAGTTTTAAATAAATATAATTTTACATCAAAATCATTATTTATTAATTCTTTTGGAACAATTAAAATTTCCATTTATTTATAATTATTTTTATATCCCCCAAGGTAATGTATCAATTTTATTTTCACAAATAAATCTTTTGTCATCTTTATTACTTAAATCTAATTTATTTATTGTAATTGTATATAGTTCATGTTTAAAACTTCTAATACAAGTCATCTCTCTATATTGTTCTTGATCATCAAATAAACATTTCTTAAAATCGTCCATATGTAATGTTTTATCAACAACACTTTTCTTGATTCCTTTACATTTTACAGGATTTTTATTATTAAATTCATAACTATATAATTTTGATCTTAAACCACAACATTCTTCTAATATTTCACCATTTAACTCATCTTTAAATTTACCAATTATTTTTTTATTCTTTTCACTATAGCATTCATGTTCTTTCTTATAATCACTTGTATCAAATTCATTAATATTTTCTTTAATAATTTTATATGGATCCTTTTTAAACTCTATAAAATAACTGTCTGTGTCCATATATAATAACCTTATATTTGGATCAAATGGTAATGATCTCTTACTTTTATTCTTTTATCATTATCAAAACCACTATTTTCACAAATATGACAAATATTTGTTTTCTGATAATTAATTTCTTCTTCATTAGTTAAATTCATAGGCTTTTTATTTTTTGAATTATATTTTTTAGCTATATATTTTGAAATTTCATCTAAATATTCAAATAATTTATTTGGTACATTTATTAATTCCTCTTCAGTTTTTGCTCTATAACAAATAGGTTTATACATTTTATTAGTTACTCTAGATACTAAATAGATTGTAAATTCATATGGTTTATGTTTTTGAATTTTATTTGTATATGAGCAATTTGGATTATTTTTAAAATTATCAATCTTTTCTAATATACTTTCAAAATCCATATAAATTACATATGGATGTTCAAACTTTTTATAATAATTTTTAAAACTTACAGTTTGACCTGGAAATGGCATTATAGGTCTACAAGGTTCTAATGATTTACATATTTCTAAATGATTATTCAAGTCTTTATTTTTGTAGAAATGAGTCAAACATCTTCTACAAATATATTTTTTTGTTTTATGTTTTGATAATTGAGAATACACTAATTTATTTAAATCTGTTATCAATATATAATGACTATTATTACCACTTTTATGATATAATAAATCAATTTCCAATTTACATTATAATGTTCAGATATTTGTAATGGCACTATTTTTTCATCTTCATCAATTCTATAAATATTTATTGACATTGATGGATAATTATATTTAGAATCAAATGATCTTTTTTCAAATAATTTAATATCTTTTAATGTTATTGGATAATCAAAACCTTTAAAAATATCATCATTTATATATTTTTGATATTGGTTAATTCTTTCAGCATTTTTGTTTGGTTTATCAATAGCACATCTAATTGCATAAATAAAACAATATTCATCTTTATTTTTAAAATTTATACAAGATTTTTTATTCTTAATTTCATTTGGTAATTCTATATATGATCCAGCATTCAATGAATTATTTTTAGATAATTTTAGATTTAGTTCAACACATCTTTTTAACGACCAACCAGAGCCTTTTGATGGTTGATTTAGTTGTTCTCTAACTATTAATTTCTTAATTTGATCATCAATAAAATCATCTATATTTAAAATATCTGAACTTTTTATGCAAAAATACATATTACTATTTTGAATTTCACCATTTACTAATTTTCTTTCATATTCACATTCTAAAGCTATCTGTCCTTTAATATTTTTGAATTTTTGTTTTTCTATCAATTTTTTTATTTCATTTCTTTGAGTTTCTAAATAATCATTAATATCTAAATCATCAATTTGTTAAAATATAATCTTGAAAATATCCTTTTAATGACGAAGCTTCTTGAATATTTATTATATTTTCTTTTGGAATTGGTTTATTTTTAAAATAATCATTTAATAATCCAATCAATTCTTTTCTAGTTTTATTAACAATTTTTATACTATTTTTAATTGCTAAATTTTGAATATATTTTAATGATCTATATTGTAAATTATTTGGATTTTCTTTAATTTTGTTTAATCTTTTAATTAGTTCATCTCTAGATAATTTTTTATAATTTCTGACAGATAATTTTGTTGCAATTTCATTTAATTTTTCTATATTAAATAATGAATAATTTGTAAGATCAAATGTCTCTTTAATATTTGTTAATTCATCTAAAATTTTATTTTTATAATTATATATATTATTATTTTTACACCAATGTTTTAATTCAAATATTTTATTATCATATTTTTGTTTATTTAATAAATGTTTAGATGAGCTGTAATGTCTATCATAATTTTTATATAATATATTTTTATTACAATAAGGACAATTAATATTTTTATTTGTTCGTTCCATTTATTAGGGAGAAATTCTTTATTTATTAAAAATAATTTTTACTTAAAAATAAAACTCTTAAAAATATAAGAAGTTTTTCCACTTTTTACTAAGTAATTTATAGTTTAAATCATATTTTTTAATAAAATTTGATTTTTTTAAAAATAAGTAAAATTTTGTGTTCATTTTTTATCATATTTTTAAATTTTCTAGTTTTGTTATATTTTTTTCATGAATTTTAGTTTCTAAATGTCTTGAATAATTTTTAGTCCATTTAATATTTCTTCCACATTCACAAAATTGTGGTTTTAAAAACATTTCTCTAATACAGTGTATACAAATTGCATTTTTTCTATCTTTACTATAATGATAATTATTAAAATTTGAAATATCTTTAATTTCTTTACATTTATGACATTGTTTTTCATTTAATTCAATAACTTTAATATTATCATATAATTTTTTATAATACTCATCCTTACATTCTTTACAATAATAATATAACCCATCTTTATTATTTTTGTATTTATAAAATTTAGATATATCTTTATATAATTTACACCTTAAACATTTCTTTTCCATTTATATAAAATAAAATTTACAAATTTTTTGTTTCAATTCATATTCATAAAAATTTCCAATAATATCTTCATTATTTTGATCTTTTATACTATATGTAACTGGATTTGTATTATTAATTTTAGAAATTATAAATATTTCTCTAGACCAATTATTTTTATATTTATTAGAAAATGTTGATTTTTTATTTCCAATTCTAACACTTTCATTTATTTTAAATTTTGATTTAGTTATTATTTTTGGTGGTTTATATTTAAAAACAGTATCTAATAAATCCTTTTCATTATTTTTATTTACTTCAATTGGTTTCATTTTAATTGTTGAATGATATGAATTATTATATTCTTTAACAATTTTAGGTAAAATATTTATCCATCTATAATTTTTATTAATTTCAAATTGTATTTTCATTTTTTCATTTTGTGTTCTATTATACCTTTCTATTATACTTGATTTTTCTTCATTTTCTGTATTATACATTTTAATATCATATTTATTTAATATTTCTTTGAATTCTTTATTAATAAATTCTAATCCTTTATCAGTATGTAAAAGATTAGGTGATTTATGATTAATTTTAATTGCATCCTTAATTATTTCTTCAAATGCTTTAGAAACTGTTTTTCCATCTTTTTTTCTTTAATGGTTTTGACCAAACATATTTTGAGAAAGTATCTATCACATTTAACATATATTTATAACCATCATTTTCTTTTTCATAATTTTTCATTATAATCAAATCTGCTGCCCATAAATCATCAATACCTAATGTAATTATTTTTTTTTAGAAATTTCTTTCTGATTGGAGCATGAATTTCATTTGCTTCAATTATTTGTTCATTTTTAGTTAATTCTTTTTTAATTATAGGTTTAACTTCTTTTTTTAAAATTTTATTTTTACTTGTTTTACAAATTAAACATTTAGTAGCAATTCTATATAATCCATTTTTCATTTCAACAATTCAATTTGTGGATTCATATTTTTAGTTTTTTTCTTACACTTGTGACAATGAATTGGTTCATTCATTTATATATAAAAAATATTTTATACATAAATGAATTGAATCAATTCATTTATGTATAAAATATTTTTTTAATAAATGGATATGTGTTATAGATGTCATAATCAAACTAATTTTACTATTATTGGAAATTGTGTAGGATGTAATATATGTAAAAGAATTATTTATGAAAAAAAGATTAAGAGAAAAAGTAATAAGAATAAACATCTTAGACATATTTTAAGAGAATTTAACCATTTTCAACCATATAAAACACACCAATTAATTAATGAATTATATATTTTATGTATTTTCAATCATTTTGAAATAACACCTAAGAATATAAAATTATTTTTAAAACAAAGGAATTATACAAATTGGATATTTTACTATCAATTTTTAAACAAAATATACAATATTGATTGGAATTGAATAATGAAGATAAAGAAAAAATTACACTAGTTTTTAATAAATATTTATGTTTTAAGAAAAGTAATATATCATATAAAAAATTATTACCAATGATTTTTAAATATTTAAATATGGATTTTTGTATAAAACCTAATTATGATGATAAATTTTTAACATATCTATCACAAATGAGTTTGTAATATTTTTTCCCTATATAAATGGATCTGTTAGAAGAAATTAATAATATTGGAGAATTAAGATTTAAAGAATATAAACCATTAAAAAGTTTAAATTTAAATAAAAAATATAAAATTGAAAAATTTGAAAGAATTAAAGATAAATATGGATATACAATTATTGTTGAATTAGAAAAATGTAAAGTACATTTACCAAAAAGATTTACTAATATAATTGATGATAAAACTATTAAAGAATTAAATAAAAAAGATTTAAATTTAATTGTCACTGCTTTTAAGACTTTTGATGATAAAGAAACTGCTTTAGTTAAATTTGAATAATTATTTTAGTATAATTGTATTGATAATAAATTTTAAATCATCTTATACAAAATTTCAATTTTACTGATTTTAAAAAACTTTTTATTCTGTAAACAATTTCGTATAAATTCATGCATATTTATTAAAAATTTCATTAAATTTGCATATTTTTTATGACAATTTGACAAAAGCTGAAAATTGGCCAAAAAATGGCAAAAATATTGCATAATTATATTAAAAAACTGTGAACTTTGGTTGATTTTTGATTGGCTCCAAAAGTGAGCCAGGAACCCCATATGACTATTTAATTATATATATATATATATATATATATATATGTATATATATATATATATTCAAAATGAAATTTACCAATTAATCACAGTCACATTATCAAGTGTTGTGCTGAATGTTTGTGCTTCAAGATGTGAACCCCTAAAAATCAACAATGACATTTTCTTTCAATGACATATTGTTAACCCCAGAGAGACACCACTGACCCTTCTTCTTGATCCAGCTTCCCTAGTGTTAACATCTAAATTTTTATAAGGACACAGTTCCTTCATTTAAAATTAATTCCCAGTCTGGACTAGAGATTTATTCTAGTACCAAGTAATAAGGACATAGCCCAAACAGTACTTAATTAAATTTAACCCAATTTTATTTATTTTATCCCAAAATACTGTACTGGGCGAAGAAATATCTGAACCAGAATTGGTAAGATCCTTCCATACATCCATCCATCAACATTCAAGAGAGTGAACAAGAAGACAATAGACTTGAATTATACTCATAACAATTGGTGAACAATTGGCATTATTTTCAGTATTCAAAATTTATTAAAAAATATCAATTTTCATTTCAAATTAAATTTAAAATTCAGTTTGCTTGTCAGCACGAGTTCCCCTCCCTGAGAAAAGAGATCTTATTTCATTGTTAGACACAGCTGATGGAGATTAACTCACATTGTAAAGCAAGAAATTAAAAGAATAAAATAGCCTATACCATTTGTTATCCACTATAATTTATAATTTATCAAGCATACATCCCAACTCAAATTGTATTTCTGATAGGGTAATAAATTTATATTTTGTTTGTAACAAAAATAGTCTCATTATTTCACATAGGCCTAGATAGTAAATTAGCTTAAAGTACTCACCAGGGCAATCTAGAAAGGATACAACACATATAAAAAATAGAAACACATCAATATTTATGTCGAAATAATATTGACCCCGTCGCAGCAGACCTGCGTTCTCAGCGAATTTCCAAATTAGTAATATTAATTTTGACCAGCTAAACATGTAAACAAAATTTCATCACGTGCTCATAAATAGGGAAATAAATGTCTATTCTCCTTAAGATAAATATAGGGAAAGAGTATGCAGGTATGCTGCCATGGGGGACACTAAAAGTAGGTTTTTAGCATAGAAAAAATTCATTTTGACCATATAAAGCCATATAGTAAGTTTCATCAATATCTGTCCATAAATAAAAGAGTTTGCCTATTCTCCATATGATTAACATGGGAAAAGAGTATGCAGGTTTGCTGCCATGATAAGTACAAAAACCAAGATTTTTTACCTTAAATGGATGAATCTCAACCAAATGAAGCTAAATACCAAGTTTCATCCAAAAATATTGGTTAATAAGGGAAATAATAACACATCCTTATTCTCCATAAGATTAACATTGGAGCCCCAAAAGACTATGTACTGTCTTTAGACTTTGTAATATCTCGGTAAAAAATGGAGATAGAGCAAAGCTTCAAAATACTAAATTGTGTGTTTTTTTGAGCTAAATAAAATGGTCAAAATAAAAATTTTAAATTTTAAAAATTTACATATGAAAAACGCAAAAAACCCCATTTTTGGGGTACAAAACCCCCCAAAACTACCCCTTCCGGTAGGTCGATATGTCTGGTTTTCGAACTCATCCGAATAAACGTAGGATTACACATCCCTACCAAATTTGGTGTCGATCGGACCATTTTTACGAGAGTTATCGTGTCTAGGGACACTTATATATATATATATATATATATATATATATATATATATATATATATATATAAATTTTAATGACTATTATTTTTGGTCTCTGGGCACCTCAAAACGAAAAAGTAACATGGTCCCGGGCTTAGGTCTTACCATGAGACCTACGGTAATAGCTTATTCCCTATGGGAAATTCGCTAAAACTATAAACTATTAATTTAAAATGGTAACAAATAATATTTGAGATTTAATTTAAAATAGATTTTTATGTGAGGCTACAAGCTGGAAACGTGTATCAAATCGCCACACATAAGAAAACTGCTTTTGTCATTTAACTGTAGAATTTTGAAATAAATAATGTTGTGTTTTAAGAGAAGTTTGTTTTTCATTATAGTTAAAACTTTCTAATATTTATTTAAGAAAAGAAATGCAATTTTGAGAATGTGATTCCGTTGATGGCAGGGATCGATCCCATGAAGGCTGAAAAGAAACCTTGCCTGTTGAGCGATGGTGTATCCATTATTTAACCATTAACAGAACCATTATTAAATAATGGTTCTGTTAATAAATTTTATAACTAAATTTTAGATAACTTTTATCTGCTTTCTATGATGGTGTACAGATTCCTATAAAGGGATGGATTAAAAATAATTAAAGATTTAAAGGATGATTAAAAATAGAAACCATTTTAAAATTTGGGATTCCACAGAATTAAAATGTTTGCCCGAGATGACGAACATCTTTTTCATCAATGTGTCGCTATTATTGAATTTCATTTTCTCTTTTAAGCTGTTTGAAAACTATTTATATTGACATTTTAAACATGGAAAATTATGTTAACGTTTAACACGTTAAAACTGTGAAAATTACAGATCTTAAATTTAATCGTAAAACTTAAATTCACTAACAGAGCCTTTCAAGATTATTAAATAATGACAATCAAAACTAAACATCACCTTGAATTTCAAACTTCAAACTACAAAAATTTTTAATTAATCAAGTTTCTAATAATCTATTTTATATCTAATTAGAAGACGTTAAGGGTTATTAAGTAAAATATGAAAGATCCTAATTGAAAGCAATTTTATTGAATAACAGAAACAAGTCTTCAATAAGATAGATCACTTATCTTTTATAGACCTCTGAATATTCTTCTCATAAACCATATGATAAACCCATCATTATTTTGAGGCCTTGGAGGAGAAGTCTGTGCATAAACATTGGGGTAAGTAGCAGATTGATATTTTGGATTAGGTCTTTTATCTGTAAAAGTTGGAATACCCACTGGGAAATTTACAATTTGCTTGGCAAGATTGAGCACGGATCCAGCGATTTTTGAAATAATGGATGGGTATTGACTTAGTAGGTTTATTATACTGTCGCATAACTCTTTTCTGGTCCCTTGGGATCTGACAGTTGTGTCTAGATAAGTCTTAACAATACATTTTCCATTCTGTATCACCATCAGTCTGTTGCCCAAGTCTCTATGACCGTACACAAATAGGTAACTCATTCCTACAATGCCCATAAATACCCCAGAGCACTGTAAACGTTGTGTAGTTACTGGTAGACATTTATTAGGGTAAAATTCTTCATATATATTTTGTGTAGACTTTCTTTCTTTTCCCATAACTGTATATTTCTCCAAACAACGACCTTTTGAATTATCTATCTCTTGACTTAATTCGTAGAAGTTTCCATTGCATTTTCTTTTGTCAACTAAAACCACAATAAGAAATTTTGATGAAAATAAATTCGTAGAGAAAAAGGTTTTAGGTGGATTCATAAATAACTATCTTTTTTGCAGGGAAAGGGGGCAAGGTTTCTTAAACACGTCCCCCAAATGTCAAAAAGTTTATAACTCTATTCATGAATTATCCATATTTGATTCATAAATACTAAAACCTAATAATCTACTTTTTGAGAATAAATTTAATTAAAAGACAGCTCACCATGACTTGAAGAAAATATTGAATTTAAGCAAAAATTAATGTTTATATGAACATCGAAGTAAATTTTTAAATTATTAGCAGACTATGGTAAATGTAATGTATAAATTATCAGTCTGTAATTATGGTAGGCGTTTGAAAAATCATTTGTATTTCTGGACTAGTATATTTTACCAATCAACTACTTATTGCAATTAAAATTGTGACGCCTAGCTAAACTGTAACGCCCATAACAGCTACGTTTATTGCATTTAGGAGAATAAGGTAGAGGTAGTATGACTTTAAGCTGCAAATCGTTACTAGGTATCTTAACCAACAATATATCAAATATTTTGTATTTTTTGATGACCATAAATTTTGTAAGAAGATGTTATTTTTTGCTGTTAAGTATTTATTTCAATTTTGGATCTGATAGCATACAAAATGGCGTCTCAAAATCTAGTATTAGAACCAGAAGTTATTTAAAAATATTGAATCAAAATAATAAATTATTCCTTATTTACAGGACCCCAATAACCATTCGAGTGTGATATTTCTTTCATGACACCCCTGCTCTCTATTTTTAGGAGCAATTTACATTCTTTTGAAAATAATGAAAACCCGGAAACCCTACTACCGGAGACACTACTTAAATGAAATGCATTTAAAACTCACTGAAATAAAGTTACAGGCTCATTTTACAAATTTATCCATTAACACGGATGGCTCTTTGGGTAAATTTTACAAAACAGTTTCATAATGCGTCCGAGGTCAAAGAGAAACGCATCGGCCAAATTTGAAAACCATTTTCTCCCGATAAGCTTATGACATTACACTGTTAGTTTAGTCGTTTTCATTTTATATAATTTACTGATTATACTTTTAGCGGTTGCTTTGAAAACTCAAAAACTTTAAGAAAATGTCTAAATCCACCAAACTATGGTCATCCCTGAAATTAAAGCAGTCTTCGTGGTTTAAGATTCTAATTAATGTTAGGCCAGGCATTGAATTTATGAGGAAGTTCACTAAAAGTAAATAATATTAACATTTTTATAAACCGCTTACCAAATATGTTACTCATATATTGGTTGGTTCCAAAATTTGCTTGCTGAGATGGGTAAAAATCTGGCAAATCTTGATAGTTTGGCACACCTGGCCCACCTGGCACACTCGGCCCATCTGGCACAGCTGGATAACCTGGCGGAGGGGCATTATAACCTGGCGGAGGGGCACTATAACCTTGCGGAGGGGCAGGATAAGCTGTCGGAGTCTCATGATAACCTGGCGGAGGGGCAGGATAAGCTGTCGGAGGTTCATGATAACCTGGCGGAGGGGCAGGATAAGCTGTCGGAGGTTCATGATAACCCATCGGAGGGGCAGGATAAGCTGTCGGAGGTTCATCATAACCCATCGGAGGGGCAGGATAAGCTGTCGGAGGTTCATCATAACCCATCGGAGGGGCAGGATAAGCTGTCGGAGGTTCATCATAACCCATCGGAGGGGCAGGATAAGCTGTCGGAGGTTCATCATAACCCATCGGAGGGGCAGGATAAGCTGTCGGAGGGGCAGGATAATGTTGGGCGTTTTCTGTATTTAAACCTGGCGAACCTACTATTGGGTAACCTGCCGGCGGAGGGGTAGGATATTGTCCGAGGTTTTGTGGTCTCACGGCGGCCGTAGGTATATTGTCCTCCATGTTGGTTGAGGATGGGACATGGTGCGAATAAGATGGCTTCTGTGCAGGTAAATCACCCATTGAATTTGGAGCCTCCCAGCCGCTTTTAGCTGTTAACATAATGTTATGATGTTAGAAATCATTAAAGTAAATAATTTTTTTTTGAGTATAAATAAATTTATGCATTAAAGACAAATTATATTAAAAACAGGTGTAGTTTGAGATATCCAGCTACAGAGATACAGATGTCTCAAACTATAGCAATTCACCTTTTTTTAATAAAAATATATTTTTCACAAAAACAAATTATGCCGTTATATGTAGCTTAAACCAGTTTCACTCTATCAAATCACACTAATTTCAATGTGCAAGGTGTACCAGAAGTAACCTACCCAGGCCGAACGTCTTTATTTGTAGATAAAAACCCCCACTTTTAAAGCAGTTTTTGGATCCTACATGTCATTTTAAGACAGATTTACAATTTTGAGTTTGTGTTTCTAATCCTAACAGTTTAGAAGATAATGACGGTTAAAATTTAGTTTTTCTTATAAAAATAACATGGGAAAAATTTCACATCCATTATCTTTAAACATTTTATGTTAAATAGATCCGTCCAAACATGAAAATGTTTTAGACCTCATGAAAACTATTTTATGGTCAAATAAATATTATGACATAATTAGTTTTACTTTTCATACGGTTTTAGTGTTGTCCGCCATATTGTGTAAATTTTATATAAAACAAAATAGTTTATAACTAAACTAATAATTCATGATGGAAAGTATTTAGAAGTTAGGTCTTAGGCATTTTTCTGAAGCGAAGTGTTTATTTAACACAAAATGTTCAGAGATAATTGACGAGTTGAAAATGTCTCCATGTTTTTCTTATGAATAAAATGTAAATTTTAATTGCTATTATCCCCTAAACCATTAGGATTAAGGATGCAAATGAAATTGTAAGGTTGTCTTAAAATTACATGTAGAATCTAAAAATGTGATAAAAAGTGGGGGTTTGTTTTTAAAATTAGTGACTTATGGTCTGAAAAGACGACTTCTGATACATCTTGTACATTTAAGTTACTGTCAATCGATGGAGCATAACTGGTTTACCTATAATGGCACAATTATTGTTTGTGGAAAATCAATTCTGTAAATTTTAAAAGGGATGTAAGTATGGTTTGGGATACCCATGCTGAACAGCTTCCTAGAAACTGTATCAGAAAATAATACTCACGATAAAGGTCATCAAAAACGAATCCTTGGGGCTTAATTTCACCGAAATGTACGTTGTTATCATTGTCCATGCATTTGAAATATGCCTGCCCATGGGTTATTTTCATTGTCAGGGTATATTTATGACCGTCTATCGTCACAGGCTTGGTGTAGAGCCCATCACTCGTGCGGGTAAACCCATAATCTTGAGGTTTATGACAAAAACCTGGGAGGATCTGAAAGTTATAAAATAGTAAATAAAAAAAAAATTATTGGGTAACATTACAACAGAAAATGCCAATAAGGTGTAACAGACAGGACAAACAAAACTGGCATAACCGGTATAACGGGAATAACACGTAATAACAGTCATTACAAACATGGCCGGCAATACAGACATGATGAAAAAAAGAAAACACGTAACAGGTAATACAATTTATAATAGACAGCCTGTAATGACGCAAAATAGACATGACAGGTATATCAGGTACGACAGGCAAAACAAGCAGACCAGGCATAACAGGGATAACAGCCATAACGGGAATAAAGGGATAACAGGTAGGACAGGAAAAACAGGCATAACATTTATACAGGCGAGTAACACGTGTAATTTAAGTCATTACAAGCGTAAAACGAACGACAGATATTGACTGAACCACATGCATTACACGTAATAAATCACTTCATAATAGACATAGCATGTAATGATACTCAAATAAAATAAAAACAGCTTAATTTCGATAATATATGTTAATACAGTGTAACATGGGCCATTGATAAAAGATTTCTTAATACTAAACCAAACAGATTGAGAATGGCTAGCTTAAGAAATACATCTCACATAGACTACATGTAGCCTGTGCGTGAGAGCAAGATGAGACGTTATCACAATCAAAAAAAAATATAATTTTTTTTAGTTGTTATTTAGTATTACCGATAAAAAAAATAAAATAAGAAAAAAGAAGGAAACTGAAATTATTAAAAAAAGACAACTTGGATTTAAATGTTGTTATTTAGAAGAATGCTTTAAGAAAATAAATCAATCATATTCAAACCATAAACAGTAATTGAAGTGAAATTTAATTTTAAGTAAGATGCTACTTTGCATTTATTTAATAGATGATGAATTTTACCCCCTTCCCTCCCCCCCCACCACAAAAAGAAACTCAACAGACGGACGGACCCAAGCATACACACACAAGAACACCCACACAACACACCCGCTCTCTCTCTCTCTCTCTCTCTCTCTCTCTCTCTCTCTCTCTCTCTCTCTCTCTCTCTCTCCCCCCACATATTTCTGGCATATCAGCCTAACGTCTGTAAATTGGGGTGATCAAGTTTTCTGAGTTTACCCTTCCAATCGTATGAAGCCAATTATTGACTCTTGAGTGGCAAACCAATAAGTAGACATAATCATATAGAACCAATGATCTCATAATGATTTCTTTTTATGTTACTTGTTATCTAATTTGTAGTCCCGTCTGGCTACAGTAATATTTTTTTTTTTTTTTTTTTTTTTTTTAGGGAGAGGCGGAAAAATGCATTACGCACACAGGTGGCCAGCCTGTAGTGCGGGGCTCCCCTAAAAAAACGGGTTTACCCACTAAAAAACCTCCTCTACTCTTTAGGAATCTAACCTGGAATTGTTTATCACATTACGTCTGGCTAGGCCTAAATTTGGCTTACGCCCGTCGGGCTCGCACCTTATCCAGCCGCTCTATCAAGGGATCTGGGCCACTTCGCGGTCCAGATCGGTTTTCTTTTCCAGGAGGATGCCCCGGACGAACTGTGACGAACAATCCCAGTTGCCCTCATCCTCCAAAATCTTTTGGCAGACCGAGTCCACCGAAAATGCACCAAATATTTGTGTGGCCTCCAGGAGGGGCCCTTCCCAACGGGGACAGCGGAAGAATGTGTGTTCCGCATCGTCGGGAACACCCGGGCAATAAATGCAGTCCGGTGAACCGGTCTTTCCCATCCGGTTCAGGTACGACCGAAAATAGCCGTGACCTGTCAAAAATTGGGTCAGGTAGTAGTCCACCTCCCCATGCCGCCGTTCCATCCATGGTTGGACCTGCTTGATAAGTCGCGCAGTCCATCGTCCTCGGGTGTCGTGCTCCCAGCTGTGTTGCCACTGCTGGAAGGTTCGGGAGCGCTCTTCTGTTCTTGCCGTGTCCTTGCCGATCTCGCCACGTCTCTGATAAATCGCTTTCCTCTCCCCTGCCAAGAGCTTGACAGGGATGACTCCGGCAACCACCAGGACGGCAGGCTCGGACACTGTCCGGTAGGCGGAACACACCCGGAGCGCAGCTTGACGCTGAACCCGGGCGAGTCGCAACCTGTAGCACTCCTTATCCAGAGCGCCTGCCCACACCTCTGCCCCGTAAAGGAGCACGGACTGGACCGCGGACATCAACAGACGTCTTCTGCTGGATCGGGGACCCCCGACATTGGCCATCAGCCTACTAAGGTGAGTAACTACCTTAGCGGCCTTGTCCGCCGTACGGAAGATTTGATCCCTCCAGCTTAACTTGGTGTCCACCATAACCCCAAGGTATTTGGCGGCACGAGTTGATGTGACCACCTCCCTTCCCACTCGAAACGGGACGACGGTGTCGATCCTCTTCTTCGTGAGAATCACGATCTCCGTCTTACTAAGAGCAAGCGAGAGACCGTGATCGGACATCCAGTTGTTGACAACCCGCATAACTCGGTTCAACTTTAGTTGGGCCAGCTCAACGTTGCGTGCAGCAATGAGAGCTGCGACGTCATCGGCGTACCCAACCAAAGTGGTTTCCTCAGGCATCTCGGACCTCAGGAGGCTGTCATAGGCAACGTTCCAGAGATCCGGGCCGAGTATTGAACCTTGTGCGGCACCAGAAGTGACTTCCATCGTCCGCGTTCCGTCCCTCGTGTCATAGATCAGGCTTCGAGAGCGTAGATAATCCTCGATGAGCCGCAACAGATATGCAGGAATACGAAAGGTGTTGCAATGAGCATCCAACATATCGACCCACCTCGCCGAGTTGAAGGCATTCTTGACATCAAGCGTAACAAGAAGCACTACTCGGCGGGAGAAATGGTTGTGGCTCTCGGCTCTCTCCACAGCTCTCTGAACTTCGGTGACAGCGTCGATCGTTGACCGTCCCTTTCTGAAGCCGTACTGATGGGGGCATAAGTTCTTATCAGTCGCTTGATGGAGAAGGACGTGTGCCGCACTCTGACCTCGTCTGCCTAGTTAGTGAGTGACTCGTGCCGTGCCCGTATTAACTTGTTTGCTGCTATACAGAGTGTTAATTTTATTGAGCGCAGTATACTTTTCTAGTAATATTTACAAGTATTATACGTCTGTGTCTGTTTGCTAAATCGTATTAACTATGTCTTCGTGTACAAAGTGTGCGGGAAGTTTCACGAACATGCGGGAAGTTTTAACCTGTGCGGACTGTAGAGGCAGCTTCCACCCTTCGTGCACTAGGGTAGAGACTATAGAGAACTATAAAAAATTTAGTAGTCAGCGAAAAGCCACCTGGAAGTGCGACACGTGCAAGGGTGAGACGCTTTCGTCGGCGAGCCGTGGCGAGCCGGACAACACCGCCCTCGTGGACCTGATCAACAATATGAAGAAAGAGCTCAGCCAGCAGATGGACTCGGTCAACACCAACTTGGAGAACAAGATCGAAGGTGTAGTAAGTACGATTTCTACCATGCAAATAACCTTAAACGCATTGGTTGAGGAAAATGAAACTCGAAAGACAGACTACAATAAGATTGTCGCTGAAAATCTCGAGTTGAAGAAGGAGGTGAAAAATCTTCATTTACAAGTGCAGGAAATTGAGCAGTACTCGAGAAAAGACAACATAGAAATAGTGGGTGTTCCATATAAGACTGGTGAAGATGTATTTGATTTGCTGGAAGATCTTGCCAAAGTTATTAAAATATCCTATCATAAGTCAGAAATCTCTACAGCACACCGATTAGGATTTTCGCCTGACCGTCCAAACCCTTCGATAATCGTGAAGTTCGTAACGAGAGACTACAGGAATCTATGGATCTCGGCTGCCCGAGAACACCGTGCTCGACTCACCGCCGCCGCTCTCAGCGACTCCTGGGCCTCGACGAAGGTGTTCATAAATGAACACCTCACCTCATACAACAAGACCATCCTCGGGAAGGCGAAGAGCCTAGTCAAGGAAGGGAGGCTGGCCTACGCGTGGACCCGGGATTGCCGTGTGTTCGCCAGGAAGTCCACTGCGCCTGGGTGCCCTACAAAGCTTCTCCGATCTATGGACGACCTGGATGCAGCTGTAAGAGGTGAAAATGGTCGCTAAGGAACTTATTATATATAGTGAGTGATTATCTTTCGTTTCTCTACTTTTTATTAGTTATCCTATCCTATATAGTTATTACATTTTTTCTTCTTTATTTTCTTTTAATAATTACATAATTATTAATTTTGCAGTAACAATCAATAAGCATGTAACAAATTGATATAATATTTTTTTAATTTATTTCGAAGTTAAATATAAGCCAATACTTCACAGGATCTCACATTTGAAAAATTATATGATTACGGTAATTATGTATTTGATAATGATAAATGCAACAATGTTATACAAGATTAACTTACAACTGATAAAACGGTAGCTTCAATTTACTGGGTAGATCCATCTTTAATTTATTGCAATTTTTTACTCTGAGGCGATTTATTTTATTTATTTATTTATTTTTTATGTAATTCCACAGTTAATATTTTATTTTTAGATTTTGTTATTAGAATAACAAAACTACAAATTACAGTAAATCATTAGTGAAGAAACTACAGTAACTTTATTGATACTTCAAACGTATTATAGGGTAATATATTTTTTATTATTTTAATAAGCCTTTTATGGGTGCAAAAGCTCAGTCTCACTTGTTAAAATAATTTATTTCACCAATATGAGGCAATGCATTATTTGTTTAACTGTACAGTATTATCTATTGCAATGTATTATTTCATATTCTTTCAAATAAAATTTATAACATTCTGCTCACTTTTAATTTAGACCGTTAACACTCAAGTTATCTTGATTTGTTATGATAAGTTGGCTATTCTACCTTAGCTTAAGTAAATATAAACTTTCATGTGTTGTTAAATTTTTAATTGGGGTTAATTTATTTATTTTTGTCTCATTTACAGCCGACTTTCATTATTTCTTGTAATATTTCTGATTTGGGGGAGGGGGGCCCTTACTCCATCAACATAGATTTAATTGACACACATAATAAAAAGGAATCAAGTCAATTTTGGTTTACCTTTTGTTTACAGTATTTCAATCTGTTTTAATAAGTCTTACACTCATTCTTTGTATAATTAATTGCTTCATTACACTGGTAGAATGTATGTTATTATTTTAATTTAGTTTCTATTTAATCTATTAGTTCTTATAACTATCTTGTTCACATATTTAAAATAATGTGTTGTTAATTCAGAAGTGCGTTTTTTATGTATTAATTACAGTAATCTATATTTATAAAAGAATAGGGAGTTATTTCAACAAACGATCTGAGTAAATCCAGATAATATAAGATTTAACTTAAATAATACAGTAGTAATAATAGTAATTATCATTATTATATTTTTGTGGGAGGGCATGATATTAATTTGTTTTGGTATAAATATATAAAAGGTTGTTAAACTTAAATTTTAAGGGCAACTCACTGTTATTTATTTAATGTCAGATTACTTTTGTTACTTAATAGACATGGTATTATCAATGGAAGAAGTATTATAAATTATTTCACTTAAAATAACTCTTAACTGCCTGTATTTGATTTATTCTAGAATTTGAATTATTACAGAACTCAATCGAACAATGTATAGTTATATATTGAATTAACTAAGACTCAATTGTATATTTATGAAGTTACTGTTTTCATTGACTTTATTGCAACCAGCAAAATATAGGCCTACCTGTTAGTACAGAAAAATATCAATGAGCGTAATACTACTAAAGTTTTATAGTTCAAGGAAATGGATAAATTTGTGACATAGAAACGGTTTCAAGAACATAGTTCCAAAATTCGTGTTATCAGTTGCACCCAAGATAAGATATCGTGTTCGAGGCATTTTCCTATCAGCTTAGTCATGAAATCATGATCATGAAATTACAGTACTTTATTTTAACTTTATTTATTATTATTATACTTTTTTTCTTAAATTTAATTAACTTTCGCTCTTTTTTTGGCATTTTCTAAGATGACTGGTAAGGGGCCGGCACGCCACCACTACAACTACAACGGATTTTGACGGAGACAGACTATTATTGGACAGCTACAGACAAATTCAATGTGACGAATTTGACAACCATGACTGTTTACATAGCTTCCTCGACGATGAACAGAACTCACGGGCACTGACATTTATTCACTTTAACATACGTAGCTATTACAAAAATATAGATAACTTGTTGGTGACTTTAGAGAGCGTAGATATAAAATTTGACTGTATTGTATTGACTGAGGCATGGGTTGACGAAAACAAGACATTAACACCACTTGACGGGTACGAAATTTTTGTGACTGACAATAACTGGAACAGAAACGACGGTGTCATCGTATACTGCAAAACTGAACTTTGTGTTACCTCACAACAGATTTACATCGGCGAAGCAACTGGACTACAACTCGAATTTGACCTTGACAATAGACATTATTCTATTCTTGCAATCTACAGAAGTCCTTCAATGAATGCAGAGTTATTTTTATCCGACTTGGAGATTATATACAATAACATTTTGAAAAGAAATACTCATGTTTTTATTGGAGATATAAACATTGACACGTTAACTAGTAATAATACCAATGAAAAGGACAAGTACTTAGATATTATGTATGGAGCTGGTTTTGTGGAATGTATAAATAAGCCAACGAGGGTTACCGATCATTCGTTGTCCTGCATCGACCATATCTTTATCTATCATAATGATGTAAACCAAATAAACTCTGCCGTTTTCCACACTAATATCACAGACCACTACGCCGTTGTCGCTACAATCAGACGTCCGTTCACTGACATTCCACCTGACTTTAGCAATAACCAGACTGAAACGTACTTAGACATGAGGACTATGGGGAGACTACTTGAGGGTGAAAAATGGGATGATGTTTTGGCCCTGTATGACGTTAATGAAAGTTGTAATATTTTTTTTAATACAATTGAAAAATTTAAAACATTGGCAACAAAATGCAAATTACCTAACACTCGCCATAAAAAGCTCAAACCATGGATTTCAAATGAAATTATTAAAGGAATTTGAATTAGAGATAAATTAAGTAAGCGTCTAAAAAAACACCCTCTTGACGAGAATCTTAAAGTAAATTTTCAAAATTTAAGAAACAGATTGTCAAACGATATAAAGTGGGCTAAAATTAATTACTACAAACAAAAAATAATAGAATCTCATAATAATCCCAAAAAATTTTGGAATGTTATCAATGAAGTAAGCGGGGGGAAAAATAAAAAAACCTTTTTTCCTTTAAAACATTTTGATGGTGGGGGTGATGGTGTGAAGTCGGTGGCTGATTCTTTTAATTCCTACTTTTCACAAGTTGGAGTAAATTTAGCTAACCGGCTTCCGCTGTCCATTGGCCCGCCATTGGTTGACGATTCAGCGTACAGGGTCAATCACGAGTTCCAGCTGGAGCCGGTTTCCGATGACCAAGTTCGGAGATGCATCAGAGAGATGCGTGGTGGATCTGCCCCCGGATGCGATGGGTTCACAGCCAAATTATTAAAAAATAACGAACAGTGTTTTATTATTCCTTTGCGACACATTATTAATCTTAGTTTTTCCACGGGTGTATTTCCTGAAGCTTTCAAAACTGCTAAAGTAATACCGTTGTACAAATCTGGCGTTAAGAATGATAAAAACAATTATAGACCTATTTCATTATTGAGTGTTTTTTCTAAAATTATAGAGAAATGTGTTAAGCTGCAACTTCAATCCTACTTAGAAAATCACTTTATTCTATCGGAGGAACAGTTTGGTTTTCGTAGGGGGAAAAATACATCAGATGCTCTCTTTTCATTAAATAAACTTATAATAGAGTCTTTGAATAAAAATGAAAAAGTCCTTTTAGTTTTTATAGATCTTGCCAAAGCATTTGATTCTATCGATAGAAAACATCTCATTTCAAAATTAGACAATATTGGCGTGCGTGGTGTTGCTCTGAATTGGTTTGTTAGTTATTTTAGTGGTAGAAAGCAAGTAGTTTCAATTAATAAAATAAATAGTGATTCGATGCAAATAGATTATGGGGTTGTTCAGGGTAGCACGCTTGGTCCTCTGTTATTTTTAATCTACATAAATAATTTGACCAAGCTCGCAATCACTGGAAATTTCTTTCTATTTGCTGATGACACTGCGATAGTATTCAAAGGGCATTCATGGGAAAGGGTATTCCGTGATGCGATTCAGGATATGTGCCTAGTAAAAAGATGGTTTGACCAAAATGTATTATCAATGAATATTTCCAAAACTAAGTGTATGCCAATCGCGCTGCGTCCTGTGAGTGAGCCACCCGCTGAACTCTCACTCGTACTTCATACTTGTGGGGATTGCACGAGGGAGGGGTGTGGATGCCAGGTTGTCGACAGGGTAGACTAGTATAAGTATTTAGGTGTAGTTATGGATTCTAGGTTAAGGTGGGATATACACGTCAGTCAGCTAAAAACTAAACTTAGAAAATTGATTTATGTATTTTTTCAACTTAATCAAATTTTAACTCCTAATGAAATAAAAGTAGTTTATTTTTCTTACGTTCAGTCACTTTTACAGTATGGTATTATAGTATGGGGTGGGGCAAATAAAAGTGTACTTGAGTCTCTCTATGTAATACAAAAATTGTTGATAAAAGTGAGTCTAAAAAAGCCGAAGCAGTATCCGACTGAAGCTCTCTTTAAAGATACCGAGTTACTTTCAGTAAGACAATTATTTATTAAAGCTTTGCTGGTCTTCTCCTACACTCACAGTGACCTGGTAGTTGCGCCTTTGACACATCCCTACAGAAATAGAAATGCAGTTAATGTTGGCCAGCAGGTTCCCAGAGTTTATAAATCGGTCAATCTTACAAATTCTTTTTACATCGCGAATTTTTTGCACAGAAACATTCCGCAAGAGATAAGGGACCTGCAGGTTTCACTGGCTGTGTACAAAAAGATCATTTCCGCTTGGTTGTTGGGGATCGGACCAGCTGGGGCGGATGCTCTCATATCCTCTGAATACATTCACTAATGACTAATACAAGCAACACTGACATAAACATCACTGTGACACTCTGATACAGGTTACTGACTAACATATAAATCCCTTTATCGCCGTCTTTATCATTTAAATTTTTTTTCTCTCTTTCTTACTCAGCAATAATACCTTTTTATGTCACACTATTTATCTAATAATTTTTATATGGCTGTTCCAATACTTTTACAAATATTTTTTCTCTTTTTTTATTGTTAATTTCATATATGATAAGAACTCGTTCCACGCACAGGTCTTCGACCCATGTGGAACTATTTTTCTGATAAAATGTTTGTATTTTATGTTTAATGTCACAATAAAGAGATTTTTGATTGATTGATTGATTGATTGACATAAGTCCCCGGCAGCTTCCACGGCAGAAGTCAGGCGGGAACGGATCAGCTTCTCGAACAGCTTCCCAGCCGTGTCCAACATGCAGAGAGGCCTATGGGACGACGGCAGTTCGGGATCACCTTTGCCCTTGCTGATCAGTACAAGCCTGGCTGTTTTCCAGGGAGCCGGAAACACCCCTTCTACCAAACAGGCATTGTACATTCTCAACAACAAGTCAGCGTTGATTGAAAATACTTTCTTTAAAGCCTCACTGGGAATCCCGTCCGGGCCAGGAGCCTTGTTGCTCTTCAGGGAGAGAACGGAGGTTTCTAGCTCCTCGAAAGTGAAGAGTGGAACGTCCCCTACCCGTCCGAAGTCAACCGGCGGTCGCTGTGGATGTTCAGGAAACAACGCAGAGACGATCCTCCCCATGGTGGCGCCCTCCATGATGGAAGGTGGAGAGCGGGCGCCGAGTTTCTGTGTTACAAGTTTGTAACCCAGGCCCCACGGGTCAGAGTCAACGTCGTCACGAAGTCTCCACCAGCTATTCGCCTTGCTCCTGTTTATCGCCTGGCGGAGAGATTTTCTCGCAGCTTTATAGGCCTCCGACTTACGAACTCTGTCTGCGGGAATTCTCGCTCTTGTGGCGGCTCGTCTAGTTCTTAAACATGTTCTTCTGAGTTCCGCAATCTCTTCAGTCCACCAGTAAACGGGTTGTTTGTCGCGTCGGGGTTTCCTTCGCGGCATAGACTGGTCGCAGGCCGAGACGATCAGTTCCATCGTGGATGTTACTAGTGCCTCGGCCCCAGCCTCACCATGATTCCCCTGCGCTCCCCGAGAGATGACTTCGGTGAACTTGACCACGTCCAGTTTGTTGGTGTTCCACCGGCGTGGCCCTTCCCGAGATGCGGAAACTCGACGATTTGCCTGATCATGCAGGTCAAAAACGATGTATTGGTGGTCGCTACCCGTGTAGTCCTCCACAACCCTCCAGCCAGAGATCCTCGGAAGGAGCGACTCAGACGCAAAGGTGACGTCGGGGATCGTGCCTCTCTGCCCGGGGCGCCGAAAAGTAGGCGTGTCGCCCTGGTTGAGGACGACAAGACCGGCCCTGGCGATGAAATCCAGGATGTATTTCCCCCGGGAGCTGGTAGAGGGCATTCCCCACTCGACGGACCTGGCGTTGAAATCGCCACCAACGACGACATGCCCGGTGGTGCCGAGAACGCACTCCTCTAGGCTATCTATCTTGTCGCGGAAGTCCTGGACGGCCTCGTTGGGTGTGAGGTAGCAACTGAAGATAGTCACGTCCCTACACCGAACCCAGACGAATCCTCGGCCGCGCCCGTGACTCCGCACCAAAACATCTCGTGTATTACGTGCCCAAAATGCAGCAGTACCGAGGCTGTCCGAGATCCAAATGTTTGGGTCTATGTCCCGATACTGTTCACTGATAAGGAGCGCGTCAGCACCAAGTTCTCGGGCGAGCTGATCTAGAAGGTTATCAGCTCCCCAGGATCTATGAAGGTTGGCCTGGAGGATGCGAATTACCGGCCGCTGCCTTTTGCCTGTTCAAGTGCGGCTCTGAAGGCACCGCACTGACCAGACCCGGGTAAGTGACCGAGGGCACTGGAGCCTGAATCCTTGCAGAGGAAGCAGGAGTGGCTCGAGGAACATTCCTTACGTTTGTGTCCCTGGCTTCCACACTGGAAGCAGTTGGCACTCCTGTCGGGCCCTTTACAGTTTCGGGAGGAGTGGCCGAAACCGAGACAGCGGAAGCATCTTGAAACTACCACCCTCCGTTTGAGCCTGCAACTGACCCAACCGACTCTGAGGTGCTGAAGGCTAAGCAGCTTATTGGCGTGCTTTTCGCTCATCTCAGCAACAGCCATCCGGAGTTGACTTCGGTTAGGCTTTGTCAGCTATACCCTCACTCCATCGGCCGGTATCTCCGGGAGTGCCACCTGGATCGCACGGGTCACCTCATCTTCGGTGGAGAGGACATCGAGGTCCCGAATCTCGACCAAACACTTCGGTTCTAGGGCCTTGATGGAGCCTTTGTCCCCAAGTGCAGTCTTGAGGGAAGCGGCAAAACCGATCTTGTCACTCGAATTCCCCAGTTCGAGGAGGACATCCCCGTTCTGGGTTCGCCGAATAGACTTGATAACGGTGTCAGTCTCTTCCGGTTTGGCCTGCGATCTAATCTGACCCAGAACATCGGCAAAAGATCGCCCCCCTAAGGGCTTGGTCAAGATTGCCTCCGTCCTGGGCTTCTTAGGCCTGGGTTGTTTAGGCTTTCTGACAGACTTGCTAGAGGCCTCCCCAACCGGGTTTGAGACTTGCGTCCGCTCCACCCTCGACGCACTTTTCGAAGCTGCCTCCGCTTGCTTCTGCCTCCTCCTTTCTTTCTTAGACAGGCGCGTCTTCCAGCCCCCCAAAGGTGTTGAGGCAGAGTTTGCTGCCAAGGCAGGATTAGCCGCCGGAGCAGGAACCTCTGCAGGAGTAGCCGCTGGAATCACGGCAGCGCCCGGGGCGGATTCAGTAGCCTGGACAGGAGATGTCTGCGATGCCGCAGTGACAAAAACCGGTCTCGGCACTGAGTCCACCTCAACAAGCTCAGGGCTTCCCGGCGAAGAACCGCTCTGCCTCTTCTTTCGCTTTCTGGCTTGAGTCTGGGACTCAGCCAGATGAGCTTGAGGTGAAGCAGAGATGACTCGGTTCGTGACATCGCGCTCCTGCTTCACTGCCTTTAGCCTGATTTTCCGGCATTCCTCGATTTCTTCTAGAGCATCTTCGAGTTTCGGGATCCCCTCTTTTATCGCCTTGTTTATGTTCTTTTGAATTAGGAGGACCTTGGCAATCTCCTTCAAAAGAACTTTCATCTTCTTCAGACATGAGTCTTCCTCCTCGTGGCCGTCGTCCTGCTGCTGCCGAAGCATTTGCAGCTCGAAAGCCGCACGAAGAGGGCTCTTCCTGGGAGGGATTCCCTGCATCCTGGCTAGAGGTGTTACCGGCCCGGTCACACCCATACCCAGATCAACCTCATCTTTCTCCTTTCCGGTTACGGCCGATGATCCAGCGACACCAGCAGCCTTGAACGGGGCCGGCGGAGGGGAGGTTTTAATTCCAACCGTCGGCGTCCCAGTCTTTGAGGTCGGAGACCTCTGCACAAGTGAGCTGCGCCTAAAAGCAGCCTGTTCGTTCTCCTTTCCAAGATTTGTGTTTTGCAGTCGACAATCCATACTGTTTTGTAACCAGCGCATCGTGCGGCAAGAGGCGGCCCTTCATCGGCCGAGAGCGGGTACACCCTCGGAGGTCTACCCCCCGTAGGAGATAAGACACCCCTACCCCTGTACTCCAGGGCCCGAACCTCCGTTTGCCCAGCGCCGATACACAAAATGTGCCGGACGTGCTGGGGGTCGCACCGTGGCAATGCAGAGTCCGATCCCTGCATCCATGCCGCACTCCCTGACTAAGGTCCGAAGCGGCTGGCTTCTGACGACACACTGGAGGAGACCATCGGCAGTGCGAGGCACACATCAGTCCCTGCAACACAACAGGGACACTCCCAGGACCCCCCAGCATGCGCCGGTCGAAAGAAGGTGGAAAGACACCCTTGATTCGGGGTCGAAAACAAGAAGGTGAGCAAGGTTAGCTCAGGAAAGAATAAAGACGGTGAGCTAAGACCTGAAAGATGAGAAGAAAGGCCCTAGCTCGGGAAGAACTGTGAGGAGGGTCTCACAGCTTGGCTCAGGTACCCCGGGGTCGCCAAGAAACACCCGTACAGTGGAAAGCCCACTGCCCCTGAGGGGTGGCTACAGTAATAATAAAAGTGTTCTTATTTTTAATAGTTCATCTTTTAAAGATGTCAATCAGATGAAAAGGAAAGGTGTGTGATGAAAAGAGGACGGCAAGGCATAGGTGTTAAGGACCAGGCGTGTAGCAGCAGATCGTGGCAATATTGTTCAATGAGATACTGTCTTAGTTTATTCTTAAAGCAATTAAAATTATCTATGTTTCTAACCTTAAAACAATATCATTTTGTTCTTCTGTGATTTTCCTTTTTAAGCTACGGTAGGTATTTTATGGTTGGTTTGTATATTAATGTTTTTACTCTAACACACTGTAGTTGAATCAATAATTGATTCAGTCAACATAAATGAAACATGACAAAAACTAAAATTTAATTAGCATAAACCAGTTTTATAAACAAAGCATTTTAAATTTCGACTCTCCGCTTTACTTTTGGTTATCGAGAAAAGTAAAATTTTGAGTTCAAATTAAATTAATTAATACTCAGAAATTAAAAAAAAAAAAAAAAAAAAAACTAGATTTAGTGTAATTTTGGTAACTATCGACTTTGTATCATCTTTAAAGATGCTTTCAAATATGCAGGCATAAATATTTGTTCAATATTAGTGAGGGATTTACTTGCAGACCGCATTTTGAACACAAAATTTTTAATTACTAACCTTATATGACAGCTGTGTTTTATGAATATTTCAATTAAAATTGATATAAGTATTGAACGTAAACATATGCTGAAATTTTCGTTATAGATGGTCAGATTACATACCTTAGGGCCGTCGTCAATCCAAATAGTTTTTCTAAAGATAACCAGTTTTGTTATGGAGTCATGTCGCATCCGTCATCCTGACTGCGTGTTCTGTAAATTATGTATTGGCCGTCCAACCTCAAATTAATTGTTAAATGTACTTGTGAGTAATTTGTTACGTGTCTTGTTATTGTAAATTGTGACTGTGATTTTAAAGTTTTTGACGACGTTTTACGTGATCTGATAATGGGATAGCAAAATCAAAACTAGTTATCTTAAAAAAAAAAAAAAAAAATAAAAACATATTTGGATAGACGACGGAATCAAGGTATATAATCGAACAATTTCTTCATAGATTGATTCGTTGATTAATGTTAGTGTCAAAAATAAATAAATTTTTATTTATTTTATTTTTTTATTTCTTATTTTTTACATGTAAGCAGTATGATGAAAAACGTTGTTCATCACTCGGGTTAAAAGTGTTACTACTCTGCTTCATCGTAATTTCAACGATAACAGAAAAAAAGCGTAAATCGCCTCACTCGTAAACCCGATTATATACATAAAAAAGTCATTTGACATCCTTCTGTATCACCCATCTCGTTGATTAGTAGACCATATACTTTCTAAGATTGATCTAAATGTTTATACACATTAATGAAATTACCATTTTAAACAAAAAAATAGCAAGGGTAAAGTGTAACATTTAATGATTAGGAACTAGATACTAATACGTAAACAACCATAATGCACTTAAACCTAAAAGGATTTACTTCGAAGAAGCAACAGAAGAATTTTAGATGGGTAATCGACTGTAAAAATAATAAACGTAATATAGAAATTGAGAATTAAAACTCACAAGTGACAGAACAAGTAGAGCAGTCAAACGCTCCATACTGTTGCAGAACTACTAATGTAAATGTGCAACTAAATGCTCACCACACGTGCATGTCACGGGTTACATGATTAATTTCATGTAATTACATAATATGCCCAATTTGGGAACATAAATAATTGGAAAGTTCCTTAATAAATTTATTTTGACAGTAGATGATATATACAAATTTTTCTTAGTGTCTATTATAGAACATTTCGTCACATGCTGGAACATTAAATTAATGACAGTTGATATGGGATAGGATAAAAGAATAGGATTAATTCATTATTTCTATAAACAACCTGGATATACTTTTCGTTTATTAAAAATGGTCTATTAAAAGGTTAAAAAAGGTCTAAAAAAGGTTTATTAAAATCCATTGAATTTTAAAGTTATGTCAATACAATTTTTATGTAAAATTTGGTCACCTTATTTGTTACTCGATTTCGTATTCCGTGTTTGTGGCATTGTTATTTAATATTGTATATCTTCAGAGATGTGCTAAATTTAAAATTTATTCTCCTAGTGGGCCGTCCCTTAAGAGTCATCTTCACCCTTGTAAAAACACTGAAATCATGCCTCCGTATTCCCGTTTCGGACGGTGTTTTTGGATATTTATTGGTAAAATTTATGTTTTATTGTTGATTAAGGTTAGATCTAGGTCCCTCATACCTGATATATGCGTAAATATCAATGGTATAACAACAAATGCTTAAAATTAAGGAAAATCGAGTTACTTTGCGACATCACAGAGATTAATATTTTTTGTTAAATTTTCTAAATTGTGAGGTACTCGGGACTTAATACAACTATTCAATTAAACACTTACCAAGTTTAAAGAAAATCGGTTGAAAACGGCGTCAGAAACAGGGGAATAAAATATCATGTTTTGCACAAAAGCCGTATGGTTAACATTGCCGACTACGCAACAATAGGATACTAGCCCAAAAGTGAACATGTCTCTTAAGGGGGCAAAAGGAATGAATTTATGTAAAATTATATTTTTATCAGTCAAATTCATATAACTAGCTTATTTTACTTTCCTATTTCGATTTAAAATTACTAAATGGATCAATAAATTTAATAACTACTGTACGTTTAATTCGTTTAATAACTGTATGATTAATGTTATATTCAAAGCCTCGACACCATAAATCAATATTATTATTACTCACCAAATTCCCGCCGTGTTTGGTGCCAGCTAAATTCCCGGCACAAATTCAAGACAAATTCCGGCCAAGAGTGTCAGATCAGTAGTCAATATGCGACTGTGTTTTTACTGCAGTTTTTAATCTGCTCCGATTCATCTTCAGTTAATTTTATCACTTCTTTTGACATTAAATAAAAATAATCCCAACATCTGTGTGGTTGTAAAACACTTAACAGTAAATTTAAAACATAGTTTATACACAAAACACATATTAAAATACCTATCGGCAACTATAAAAACCACCAGTTACTTTTTGTATGACCACGAAGAGAGATTATTGTAGATCTACTATATTACTAACTTACTATATTATGCAGTAAGTTAGTAATATAATGCAATAAAATACTGCAATAATAATAATAGTATACTGTAATGCAATAAAATGTTATCACTTATTGCATTACATCTGACCTAGGCCTGCTTTGGCTTTCGCTAATTAATGACTTAGGAATTTAGCCATTTATTTTTGCAAAGATAAAGGCAGTACTCCCATCTAAATCGATCTTCTTGGATCAGGGGACTTCCGGGATGAAATGTGTCAAGCAACTCCAGTTTTTCTTACACTCCAGCATATGTAGGCAGACTGATTCCACCGACAGTACCCTAATATGTCGTGTGGCTTCCAGGCGTATTCGTTCTCATGTTGGACAACGGAAGAATATGTGTTCTAGTGTCGGATATAGAGAACGCAATGGCAAAAGGTGCAGTTGGATGAATCTGCCCTGTCCATCCTGTTCAGGTATAACTGGAAACAGCTTTGATCCGACAGAATTGAGTCATTAAGTAGTCTACCTTACCATACCTCTGGATTGGGTCTGCTTGACGAGTCTCGGAGTCCTTTAACGCGTTTCTCCAGCTCCCGGCTCTCCTTCCATGTCCAGTAGGTTCACTGAAGGTCCGTGTTCTCGTCATGGTCTTTACCGACACAAACTTGGCTTTGATAAATTGCAAATCTCTCTCTCTCTCTCTCTCTCTCTCTCTCTCTCTCTCTCTCTCTCTCTCTCTCTCTCTCTCTCTATCCTTCTGATTGGAAGAAATCAATAATAATACCACTACCAAAAATACCTAACCCATCTGAGTGTAAACATTACAGACCTATAAATATATTATGTGTGTCGGCCAAAACATTAGATAAGTTAGTCTATTTACAAATAAGTGAATATATAGAATCTAATAATATTTTATATAAGTATCAATCTGGTTATAGGTCTATGTTTTTTACTCAAACAGCTCTAATAAGAATAACCGATGATATTAGGTCACCATTTGACAAAAGACGTGTAACTTTATTGATGCTTTTAGATTTTAGCCGTGCTTTTGATTGTGTCAATCATGATTTGTTAATTGTGATTCTGAAATCTTACAATTTAAATTTAAGTGTAGTTAAATGGTTCAGTTCGTATTTGAGTAATAGGGTTCAAAGAATTAGGACTGCTGGTGGATTGGTGTCCAAATGGATGCATAACTCATTAGGTGTTCCACAAGGATCAACTTTATCAGCTTTACTTTTTTCACTTTATATTAATAGAATAAGTGATTGTATAAAACATAGTAAATCAATATTATACGCAGATGATATGCAGTTATACTTAAATTCCGATGCAACTAGACTTGATCATACTGTATCATTAATGAATGAGGACTTATCAAGTTTAAATTTGTGGTGCAGAGATCATGGCTTGAATTTAAATATTTCAAAATGTAAGCCCATGTTGTTAGCAGCATCTAGGATGATACAAAATGTGGATTTAGATAATATTCAACCAACCGTAATATGTGGTCAAACCTTGAATTATGAAAACTCAGTCATAAACTTGGGTCTTAGATTAACTAAAAATTTATCTTGGACTGATAAAGTTGATTATATACATAAGAAAGTATACCAGTGTTTATATAAATTTAAAAGACTTTGTTTTAACCCTCCAGAACATGTAAAAAAAAAAAAAAAAAAAAAAAAAAAAAAAAAAAAAAAAAAAAAAAACACCTTGTTGTGTCTTTAATATTTCCTTATTTTGACTATGCCAATGTAGCGTATTGTGATCTAAATGACGAATTAACAAACAAACTACAAAAAGCCCAGAACTCTTCTGTGCGATATATTTTTAATCTAAGACTAGATGAACATGTTACGCCATATTTTGCAAGGTTGAAATGGTTTAAAATTAGAGAAAGGAGAGAATTAAATATACTGTCTTTAACATACAAAATTTTTAAATACCGGAAACCTGAATATTTGTTTGATGATTATACATATTTAGGTAATGCAAGTTTAAGATCCACGAGATTTAGAGAGCAAATATTGAGATTTCCTGTGCATAGAACAGTAATATATACAAAATCATTTCACGTTATGTCAATTAGGCTTATGAATTCCTTAGAAAATCTATAAAAGTAATAGCTAATTATGGACTGTTTGTTAGAAAATCAAAAGAGTTATTGTTAAAAAGATATGGGTCTTAAGTGTTACTGTATTGTTATTTGATTACATAAATAGATAGTGCAAAGAAGTATATACAATTTTCATTGTAATTTTATTTGTTATTATAAGTTGTATTTATTCGGATTTTGTTTTTATATTACAAACCAAATTATTAAACAAAGTTTGACATAGTGCAAACCCTTCATATGTTTCATATGTTCCGTTTACATGTAGTTAACCTACCATAAAAAATGTTGTACATTAAAAATGATTATTTTATGTTTATTTTAAATTTTATATATTTACATTGCCTAAACCCTCACAATAATAGTATAAACCCTATTCATTGTAAAGGATCACATCTCTGTCTTGCTGAAGGCGACGGACAGCCCGTAATCAGTTTTACTTTCGTCGAAAACGCGCTTGATTCGGTTCATCTTCAGCTGAGACAGCCCAAAATTTAGTTCAGCAATGAGTGCAGTAGCATCATCGACATAGAGAACCAAAATTGTCTTTTCTGGCATCTCGTACCAAAGGAGACTGTCGTAGGCGACATTCCAGAGGTCCAAAGGATCAAGCCGGGTGTAACATCGTCCACTGCCCGTCTACCATGTAATGTATCAAGATTCTCGCCTGTAGGTAATTACTACGAGCTACAACAGACACACTGGACGTAGAAGGTGTTGCTCAACTTGTCTAACACATGGACTTATCTCACAGAGAAGAAGCCATTTTCGACATCAAGCGTGGCTCTGGCGGTACTTTGCATTTCTGCAATTGCATCTATAGTTGATCGCCCCTGTCTGAATCCATAGGCCTAGTACCGGGGAGATAAACCTCTGATATCTTCCATGGCAGAGTTCAGGCAAGAACGAATCAACTTATCTTCCAAACCATTCTTCGTTCAATTTAAGTTTTAATTTTATATTGTTTCTTATGAAATGTACAATGTAAATATATAACTGTTGACCATATTTAGAGTTTTATTCTGTGCCATAAAGGCTAATTGATACGAAATAAGTTAATGTTCACTACTTAGAAAAGTTCCCATGGTTTGAAGACAACCTTTTGTCAATCATGCGAAATTAGGTCATTAAAATCCATTAGGTCAAGTAACCCTCATCATTTTTTGTGACATCACTAATAATTTTCTCCTATCACTCTCCAATAACTAATTTCTATTTCTCTTACTCCTTCAACAAGGCAAAAACTCATCTTAAACCCACGATTAAAATTATTAAATCAATATGTGACTCTTTTGTAATTCTTTAAGGGTTTCGGAAAGATAAATGCTAAAATCTTTTTTATTGTAAAAAAAATAATTTTGTTGTAACTCCTTGATGGATGTATGGATGTAAAATTAAGCAAAAAGACCAAATAAACGTGTGCAAATGACCTTCTTGGTCATTTAAAATAAAAAATATGTTAGTTACTCTAAATAATGCTAAATGTTTTTTCAGTATTAAAGTAACAGTTTCTTTAATACTCGTAAACAGTAACCAGGCACTGAGCATTCGCTTGGTAAACTTAAACAATTCTTTGTAGGAGTAATATCGACACCAAATGGTGAGTAGTGGGGAATGGGGGCTTTTGGAACAGTTCAAGGTCACCTGAGGGATGACGTCATCGATGACGTCATCGAGGTCAATGACCTCATCGATGACGTCATCGATTGCATCATCGATGACGTCATCACCAATGACGTCACATCCATGACGTCACACCCATGACGTCACAGAAATGACGTGCTGATGACGTCATCACCCCTTACGTCACCAAGATGACGTCATTGATGCCACAAAAGGTCAAGGTCACGCTGAAACCTAAAATTTTTCGGCACTTTTGCCGTTTCTCACACTACGCTCCGAGTTTCAGTCACAGTTACCATGACCTTGACGACTTGGAGCGAATTTGCGATGAGAAACAGCAAAAGTGCCGAGGAAACTTGAAGTTTGCAACGTGACTCTGCCTAAACCGTCATGTGACAACGCCCGGGTGACCTTGAACTGGGCCCAGAAGCCCCCATTTGACCATTACTGCAACCGCGATGTGCACCCTACGACAGACACCGAGCGACTGACTGTCCGGCCCCGCGCACTCTAGGTATATGGGAAGTGGTGGGGGAACTGCGATGACCTCGGGAAACTTGAAAATGTCAAACAAGGTAGCACAGTTTTGGTGCTACCTTAAATTTACATGTTAAAGTGTGATGACCTTGAGGTTGACTGTGAACCTGGGGCTTAGGATTGTGTTTAACAGCTTGACGTTTTCGCCAGAGTTCAAGTGTAGTGACCTTGAACTGGTTAAAATCAAAACTGCACAGCAGACTGCACAACACGGATGTGCATCCTACGACAGCCGCCGAGCGACTGACCTCCGGGCCCTGCGTACTCTAGATATATGGGGAAGTGGTGGGGGAAATTTCAAGGTCATTCAAACGGAGTTTTAAAAAAGTCAAAGAGTAGAAAGACTACTCTTGTGAGTCTATAGCGATTTCATTGATAGTGAGTGCTTCGGTATGCCAAGTTGATCTGTATTGACACGCTCCTAAATAATGTTTGCAAAAACCTGCAAAATGATTGTTGCACAATTTGCAGCCAGTTAGCTGTTTTAGTTTGAATTCAATGCAACGTTCAGGGCAACAAGTGTACTTATGCCCTCTCATTTGGTACACATGGAATGTCTTCAACTTCGGTTTCGGCTTCTTCCAAGACTTGCACTTACACATGCACTGACCAAAAGCTTCACATGTTCTACAAGCCAGGCCATCCACCACATCAATGTCATTTGGCCATGAAAAACATTTCTGTTCGCAACAGTAGTTGAGTTGACTCTCCATGTTGCTGCGGTGAAGGTGCGCGATGAAATGATGCTGTAGTCAGTGAGAGTGCACCTTAAATAAACTCAGTGGAGGGGGAAAGGTCAAGGTCATTCAAACGGAGTTTTAAAAAAGATGACTAGTCGTCCTCCTCGTCCGTCGTACTTGGAGAGCTGTCAGACGAAGAGCCCCGCGCAGGTGCTCTCCAGATGAAATGTATATCTATTTGAAAGCGCAGGCCTGGATCTTGTACCATCAACTCCTTTAATCTATTACATACCAATTCCACTTTGTACACATTGTTAATAATCAACACCCAAGGCTTCGGCTGAACA
Organism: Neoaliturus tenellus; assembly: GCA_030545055.2. NCBI lineage: Eukaryota > Metazoa > Arthropoda > Insecta > Hemiptera > Cicadellidae > Neoaliturus > Neoaliturus tenellus. The sequence goes on from CM061534.1 coordinate 43,666,412, forward strand.
TAACGTGTAGTTGAGTCAGCCTCGCAGACAGTTACACCTTCCGGTGATATTGGAGTGTATAAATGTGTAAAATCTCGTTGCTGAGGCTGGCTTGAAGTTGAAGGTTCTGTGCCGACCCTGGTTGCATCAAAATTCAAATCCATTCTACATTCAAGAGGTCCAGGGTTCCCGTTGAATACATTGAGTAATTTTTGATACAAGACTTCCACTTCTGTCGCATCCTGTAAATGAACAGTCCACCGCAAGGGAAATGCTTCGTCCGTAGTGGAGTCAACTTGAGAAAGAGTTCCTTCCGCCATGGCAGCTAAGCAAGGAATGAGGTGAGCTGCAGTCAGTTGTAACATTATCGAAAAGTAGAGGGGGAAATTTCAAGGTCATTTAAATTGGGTTTTAAAAAAAGGAAGGAGTGGAGGGGGAAAGTTCAAGGTCATCCAAATGGAGTTTTAAAAAAGGAAAACCTAGAAAGTAACATTGAAATCTTCCAACTGATGGTGGCGAGCGTTTTCTTCTGCAACCTTGCCGACACATGTAACTATGCCGTACAGTATGAACAGTACAACCATGATAAGGCCGAACAAAAAAAGATAGCCGTTTACTATCATGATATTTTCTGAGTGGATCTGCTTTCTTCTTATCGCCCTCTCTTGCATCCTCTTCTCTAGCTCGTGTACGAAGTCACAGCATGCGTGAGGACATCTTTCATCTGTTGGTAGGTTAGCCATTGTTGATGTTGTAGGTTTGGCTGTTGAAGAAGGAATGAGGTATCTAATTATGTTGTCTCATGTATATCAACAGTGAAGTGGTGGGGGTAGCGAATCAGTGGAGGGGGAAGTTTCAAGGTCATTCAAATTGTGTTTTAAAAAAACCCTATCTTGTTACTGAGCATATATGTCAGTAACAAGATAGGTGGCTTTGCTCTTTTTACTTCTTTAATATAATGAAGAAATAAACATATTCTACAATTGTAAGGACAAGGAAGACAACCGCTAGTCAGCTGAAGTAATCCAAGTTGTCTGGCTCGGTCTTCATCGACGCCGGTGAGGAAGCTGTCGTTGAAGAGGAATGTCCAGGCTCTTCCTTCGGCTGCCGAAGATTCCGTATATTGCAAGCGTAGACTTGCACGTTTATACGGTAGCCTCTTGCCACCATCAGCTGCAACTCCTTGTACAAGTCGTTCAGCTCTTGTTGCGTTTTGATCGTCACCTCCTCATAGCTGGCACAGCTTACGTTCAGAGACATACTGATGTTGTTCGGTTGGCTGCTGGAGTTGAAATGAAGACGAGGCACAGCACTTGGAGGTATATGAAAAAGTGGTGGGGGTGTTTTGCATTCAAGCAGGTTTGACTTGTAGCGTGGTGGTGGGGGTAACTGTGAAATGCAAAGGTCAAAGGTCAAGGTCACCCGCGAAGTTTAAAAAAAATGCAACATATCAATATGTGACAAACTTCACATATTGATATGTTGCATTTTTTTAATGTTTTTTTTGGTCTTTTATGATTTATTTATTTATAAAACATTACAATAACATATGTACAACATTAAAACTTAAATCTAACACTGCTGCTTATCGGCGATGTGGATGGTCAACTCTGTAGAGTTGCTACCCGTGCAGCCGTGGGACACCAGGTATAGACAGCCGGGTTGAATAGAGCGAAGGTCCTCGTTTTGTAGAAGATGGACGAATCTCTTGGGCAGGTACACCTGGAACTTGGGCTCATCCCCCGGAGTAAACGGTGCCTCGCTGAGACTGCAGCAGATGGCTTCCCCAACTGTAGTCTCCATCTTCTTCATAGCATGGATTATGTAGTGCTTTTCATCTTTTAGTTCAGAGCACTTCTTCACAGGTAATATTGTTGACTTGGAGTGAGCATTGAACTGCTCGACCAAAGTTTGAAGGAACTGGTGAGATGCCATGGTCAGGTTACAGATCGCCTTCTTCGTCTTCTTGCTGGGAGATGTTGTCGTCTCGGAATCTCGAGTAATACTCATGCCAGGTCCCGGTCTGCTCCTCACTTATATAACCCCCGTTACCCCCACCACTCCCCATTTCCCCACTTTGAAGGTAAGATGCGAGTTTATAGGCGTTTTTTAAAGCGCAATGTCTATCTTTTTCATGCTCTGGACTTTTAGTACAAATACAAACATTTTCCATCGTATACTTGTAGTTTTTATCCAAATCCACATCATTAACCGGAACATGAGTAAATCCTTCGATCCATCTTTTCTTTTCCAGCCCCTTTGTGTAAATATTGGTAAACTTGTCTGAAAAGTGATGCATAATGTGATACAAGTCCGTGTTACTTGTAAAACCATCATACCAATCGATATGATGGAAGTGTTTTGAAATCCATCTGTTGGTAGTAGCGGCTTTACTAGTTAAAGATGAATAAGAACATGGTGGTTTAAATAAAAACGAATAAGGAACACTTGTATTGATGTCGAAAAACACAAGTTCTTTTATGATAAATCTATCATCATTACCCCGAAACGCTTGGAACTCAATTATACCAGGTTTGGACTTTACTTGTTCTTCTTCCTTGTCCATAGCGAAGATCACTCGTCTGCTCATGACGAAGTCCAAAGGTCAACTGATTTCCACACCACGGTAGGTACGACTTTTATACCCGGCCGTACAGTTGTTGGCGCGTTGGTGTATATTTAACGTGGGCACCGTCCCCGGTAGGCCTAACCCCACAAAGTGTTTGATATTGTTTTAAAAATTAACCATTGCTGTGTAGTTAATTGTCATTTAGGTTTCCATCTTTACATTTTCCTTGTTTTCATTTTCATCACTAACACTTGATTCTTCTCCTCCTTCTTCTTCCTCTTTTTCACGTTTTACTGATTTCTTATGTAGTTGAGCGTACTTTTCCAATTGTCTCCACATTTGTACTTCATGAGGAACCCTATTGAATATAGAAGTATCTACAGGTCCGTACAATATAGGTGCGTCCGGTTGTTTGTCCAAAGTGTCTTCCAGATAATCTTTAATAATTGAACTTGAAAACACCAGTTGTCTCAAGTATCTCGTTATTGGTTCAGTTGCACAAGTTAGAATAAAAAACTCTTCTCGATTAAGTTGAATCTTGTTATCATGTCTTGTTGTGTCTTTAAACCGCAACTGATGATCACCACGATGTTTAACAATATCGATTTCCACATTTGAATCCAAAAGGCCTACTCTTGTCTTTCTTCCAAACATGTTACTACTTAAATAGCATTCTAGCAGATGCAAGTGTTTCATAAACGATTCCCAAGCAGTGTCCGTAAACAAAATCATTTTGGCTCCATGAGTTAAAATTACAGTAGGGGAATAATCTGTAGATTTCATAACACCGATTAAAACACTTTTGTCCAAACTGGAAGAGATTGGGTAAAATATTCGCAAGAATACCTCACTTAATATGTTAGGAGAAATATTATCTTCAATATCCCTTTTCCTCTTGTGTGCATTCTTTCTTCTTTTACCTTTTTCCTCAACATTATTACTGGCGTGGAGTTGTCCGCAAGCGTTGTGTTCATCTCCCTCCGGTTGACCTTGAAGATCTAAAAAGTCGAATATCTCCTTCTCAATATCTACTACATTTTCTTGTGTACCACTAGGAGAAGCCATATTGAATAAGATGCTACCCATACAACAACAGGCAACAAACTGATGAGGAGCGAGCTGAACGCTCTGCTTTTATACTCGCGGAATGCATTGGAATGTAGGAAAACCGGTCTTTTACAATACATTTTTAACAATTCCAGTTAAAGGTGTGTATGTTACGATTTTATCATGTAGAATTAAACAGTATGCAGTTGTATTAGCCGGTATAGGCGCGTTGAATTCCATTTCTATTTTCATATCTACACTTGATGATTTTACCGATTCATTTTGTTTAGAACAATCGATTACAACTATAGGGTAACCATCTAAGTATTTTTCTGGTGATAGTAAAGGTGCATTCGTTTTACTATAATATGAACTTTGGAATCTAGCATACATATCGTACAATATGCTGTACTTTTTATTAGCGAATGACACATTTAAATTATCGTATGGAAAAAATTGTGAATTTAAATAAACTTTAATATTTTTCAAGTTGCAATGATCAAATTGGCCTGCATGTTTGGTGATGGTGTCTCTTCTGCCTGTTTGTAAACCAAATATAATATACCTGGCTCGTTCCACATAATTAGATGTTTTAACTGTCCAAGTGTGTCGATCCGTAGTTGGCAAGCTGGGATGTTCATGAAATTCCCAACTTCTAAAAGGAATTACAATATCACGATCAGCCTTTAACTTTCTTAATAGTAGCATTCTATGCTCGTCAGCTAATTTAACATGTGGAACTCTCCATACAATTTTGTCTAATGTTAATTTCCATTCTAAAGTTGCATCTGTTGTACCGTCTGGAGCTTTAATAATATCTTTATCGTTTGAAGATCTCAACAAAACTAATTCTTGTTTAACGTTTAATATTATTTTCCTATAATCTTCAGCAAAACCAAGCAACAAACGTAACGGAATATGAAAATCAAAATTTCCATTTGTATCTGGAGTGATTGTGTCTTTTGCAGGTAAAACCCATCCTGCAGGTTGTATTAAATTGGTTTCATTAGGTGATATAGATGTTAATCCCTTTAAAGTTGTTGCAATACCTACTTTTTTAGTGGAATCAACTGTTACACCTGATATTTCATATCTAATTTCATCAAACAGGAAAGCCATAGGATTATTTATAAATGGAACTGTTGTACCAGTAGTAGTACCATCCTTTTTAGTAACTTTTCCTTCAATATACAAGTAACTTTCACATGGTAGTGTGTAAATGTCTTGATTTTGTATGGGAATACGAATTTCATCGTTATTGTTTAATTTTGATGAAGTGTAAGGGTTGTGGGTGTGATATTCTTTTTCCCATAGGGTTTCGTCGAATGTCGGACCCTGCGCTATATCCAGTATATCCATAATCGGTTAATTTTAATTCAATTCTCTCTAAGAAACGAATGTTCTCGCGTGTTAACTCCTCCACAGCTGAAGAGCTACTAATGCGGTTTCCCGTAGGTTGTTCGCTTTTAAATGTTAAACCCATGGTTTTGTATTAAAGTGTCGATTTTAAATGTAGTCTAACCGTAATAGGCTCTTCTCGGAAATCTATCAAGTTACCGTCTTGATCCAATACGTTCAACACGATGTCTGAAATGAAAGTGGTGTTCAACGGTAGATATACCAGGTTTTGTGGCTTTTCAACAATTTTAAATCCAGGCGGTACACTGGGGTAAAAAGTATGTATTATATGAGTATTTGCTCCATCTCTGTAAGCTCCTTGTATAATGTTACAAGTTATGTCTATACTATTGACTTTTAATATTGTTACAGTTTGTTTACCGGAATGTGTTTTATTTGGTTCTAAAATTGCTCCATCTTTGGGAAATCCTAATAAATCACCAATTGAGTTTGGCTTAGTGAAATCTATATAATATTTTGAAGTAAGCTCAGCTTTCATTGTATTGTTATTACCTTTTAGCGATATATTGTCTTTTCCCATTTTATTTTGCAAAAATTCATTAATATGATCAATTTCATAAGAACCTGTGGGTAAACTGCACTCTTCTAAGTCTGTAAACTTACCACTGGCATCTTTTCCTTTATAATAATGCAATAAGTTATTTTTACCTTCCGTAACATTGGGAATAGAGTTGTAAGTTGTAAAATCTAACAGTGCTGCCTCCCAAAATCTTCCTTTTTGCAAGCGTAACGCTGGAAAAAGGATACTTCGTAAAGTGGACGATTTTCCTGTTAATGATACCGTATAGGAGGACATCTCAATAGTGACTGATACTTTTAGCTAGGAATTCCAAACATAAATGGCCGCATATTGAAGTATTATCAGGTTGTTCTCTTTTATAGTTGTAATATATGTTTTTACCAGATTTAAAGTAGTCTTGAAGTTCTTTTGGTGGTGGCAGGTTACCGAAACTATCAAAATAATATACATTGCTATTCAGTTTCTTATAACACACCCAATGGGTGCCGGGCCCTTCAGTATTATCCAAATTTACGATTCCAGTCTCATTTTTCCATATTTTCTTTGGTAAACTGTCCTTCATAAATACTCCGCGAAAAAATGGTATTTTTAAACAGGAAATATATCTGAATAATTCAACATTAGTCAACGCTTTATGTGGTATAACTAATTGATTTCTTTTATTTAATATGCACGATACGGTCTTAGGTATAGACCTGCCCCGTTTTTTACCATTGACCATATTGTCGGTTTTTTATTATTTTTCTTCGTAGAACGTCTTTTTAGTCTAATATTACCACCATGTTTCTTCATGGTTGATCCTTTTTTATTCCTACCCCTCCTTTTACCACCTCCTACCGCTGTTTTAGCCTTCATACCTGCTGTTACCGCTAAAGCTGCTGCTTTTTCCGCAATACTAGCGTCACTAGACTTTACTCGTTGCCAAGCTATATTTGCTAGCTTTTTATCAGCGATTGACCTATTTTTTGAATCGGTAAATGTGGAATATGCGATATCGTGTTCTTTACAAGCCTGATCTAACTTATTTATGCCTGGATCACCTCTTTCCAGTCGTTTTTGCAATTTAGTTCCTGGTCCGCAATACTGATAACCTCCCGGTATGTGAAATTCGTATGGTAAAGCGTCTATTGCTCTGTTTACGATAGATCCTACTGGAATACGATTTAAAGCTTTACTTAACAGAGAAACCGCTGTGGACGTGATACCGCCTCCTTTCCGTATAGTGTCTCGATATGGACTGGTGTAATGAAACGCCATGATTGTCTTTTATATTCGAAAAGCGTAACCCATGTGTTACCTCTATGACAGGTTGCACATAAATGATGTAATTTATGGTGTTATTTAATTAAATATCAAAAGTACCCCAATCTGATGATCTAAACTTTTGTGTGTTATGATTAAAAAAATATTTGTAAAGAATTTCTTGTTTAATCCATGTACTTCTCATTTTTTCGTCAATAGGTTTATGTTGTCCTGCTGCAATATAATTATGCATATCAAATAATAAATTACCTATTACTTTAACAAGAAAATTAACAGTTACAGCGTTATCGGCATAGTCAGGGTCTGCAACATTTGTTAATCGTTTGTTATCACAATTCCACCATTTTTTTTCCAGTTGGCTCTAATTGTATTATCTGTTCATAAGTAACAGCATCACCAGGATTTTCACCAATACCTAAATTTGTCAATAACTTTCCTTTACCATCCCAAACATAATTGTTTTCTTCAAGTAAAGTAAACTTTTTATTTCCTTGTACAAATACATCTCCTTGACGTGTTACTACTTGGTTTTGTTTCACAAAACCGGAGGTTTCTTGTTTTAAAGTTTCCTTCATTTGACCCACCGTTGCACCGTCTGATGGTGCAAAACCATCTTTTACATTCGCTAAACAATTACCAAGACAGTCAATAACTCCTACATCACGGGTAATACAATGATCTTTGATGTATTTTAAATTTACAGCATCATTTTCATTTTTTGGATAACCTATATCGTTAATAACAAATTTATAAAAAGAAAACCCATCTTTTGTCTTTTCAGGTATTATAGAATGTAAATAGCGTCTATTTATGCTGTCTTGTTCATCTACAGGGTCTGCTACGTTGGATATACGTCGATTTTCAGCATTATACGTTTTTCAATTGAACTTTAACGTATTCTTCAATTCTGATGATAAATAACCTCTGTTTATTGCATCAGCGTTTTGATTTGGCTTACCAACGTTGGAAATTCTATGATTACCCGCGTTATATGTGTTTTTGTCTAGTTTCAGCGTTGGTGATATCTCTTTTTTTAATACTTTTAAATTTATTGCATCGTTTTCATCTGTGGGATCATTGATGTTTTTTAACCGTTTATTACTAATATCATAATCTCCATCAGGTGTTTGTGGTAATCCAACACCTCTTTTTAAAATATTAGAGTAATATAATCCATCCGATGAATACCGTCCGAACTTGTCAACACTCATGGTGCAACTGAATAACATTCTAGAGTGTAACCCATTTTTATAATATTAGTCCCCGATTTCTAACCCATATCAGTTTTATACAAATTCTTAGTCTTTATCAGTTACATTTTCATCATTCCCAGGACATTTAAAATATTTTAAATCTGCACTGATTAATGCTCTGTCTGCTTCATTTCTAAATACATGATTTTTATGAATAAATTCTTCACCAGACAATTTTCTAAATCCGCTAAATGAATTTGGATCTGCAATTAGTATATTTTGATAATCATTTACATCCATTAATTTAAATCTTTGCTTATTATGAATAAACTCTTTATTTTTACTGTCATATTGTAATGTTTGTCTTACAGTTGCAGCATCATTTGGATCTCTTCCATTATGCAAGTTTTTTATTACTTTACCATTACATGTAAAAAATCTAAAAGAATGATCTGGATCTAGATGTACGGTTTGTGATAAAGCAGCTGCATCTCGAGCAGTATAACCCAATCTCATATTTGATAACCCTTTACCCATGCAATCCCAAGCATTATTTTTGTATGTTAATAAATTAAATTTTTCATTACCTTGAACAAAGTCATCCCCTTGCTTCGATACTACTTGATCTTGTTTTACAAAAGAGGTTGTTTCTTGTTTTAAGGTTTCCATCATTTGACCCACTGTTGCACCATCTGATGGCGCCGAACCATCTTTAACATTTGCTAAACAATTACCAAAACAATCTATAACTCCAACATCGCGTGTAATACAATGGTCTTTGATATATTTCAAATTTACAGCATCATTTTCATTTTTTGGATAACCTATATCGTTAATAACAAATTTATAAAAAGAAAATCCATCTTTTGTCTTTTCAGGTATCAAGGAATGTAAATAGCGTCTATTTACGCTGTCTTTTGCATCTTTAGGATCATCTACGTTGGATATACGTTTATTGTTAGCACTATACGTTTTCCCATTGAATTTTAACGTATTCTTTAATTCAGATGACAAATAACCTTTGTTTATTGCATCACCGTTTTGATTTGGTTTACCAACGTTGATAATTCTATGATTTTCTGCGTCATATGTGTTATTGTGCAGTCTTAATGTTGGTGATATCTTTTCCTTTAATATTTTTAAATTTATTGCATCATTTTCATCCATAGGATCTTTTATGTTTTTTAACCTTTTATTACTCATATCATAATCTCCATCAGGTGTCTGTGGTAAACCAGCACCTCTTTTTAAATTATTTGCGTAATATAATCCATCCGAGGAATAACGTCCGAACTTGTCGACACTCATGGTGCAACTGAATAGTATTTTAGGGAGCAACGCATTTTTTATAAGATTACCCCACGGTTTCGGAGTTCATCCACTAAAGCCACCCATTCGTTTTCCAATCCAGTATGACCCGCTTCTTTAGCTTCATGTATTAGTTTCATTCTATCCACCAATTTATTGATATTATTGTAATAAATCACATTTGTGTTATATAGTTTCTTCATTAAACCTGTACCTGTAACAGATTTGTTTCTTTTTCTTGGTTCTGGAGCACTTATATCCAAAGTGGATGACACAAACTTTCGTTTTACAGGTTTTCTTGGCATTATCAGCATTGGTTGTCTTCTCGTTGTTGGTATTAACTTGGATACAAATTCTCTATATTTTAAAGACCTAGATCTAAAAACTGGTTGGTCAGCTAAATACTTCCTCCTGTATGCATTGGTGTGTTCCAAAATCTGTTTATATGCTTCCATGTCTTCTTCTTTAACTAACAATTCTAAAGGCTTTTTTTCAAATAATAATTCAAATAATCCTCTTGTGCCCTTATATCTTTGATTACCAACAATAATATTATCATCTTCATCAATGTTTACCGGGCTATTACCAACCATTAAACCTTCTTCTGTTAATCTTACTCCATAACTATGGTAGTTTTTATTAGGATTTATTCCAGCTAACATTTTTATCATGTATTTCCTTCCTAAAGGTCCTTTGTTATGAATGTTTTCACCCAACAAGCTTATGTTTGACGGACCTTCCCTTGCTTCTTCTTCTTTTTCCTCTTCACTAGCAGTTGATACATCTTCATGTCCTCTTTTAGCTTTTACTTCATATAATTCTCTTATACCACTATAGTCTGGTGATTCTAGCTCTCTTTCAGGTTCTTCACCGGTAAAACCACTATATGTAGAGGATTCCGGGTCTTCATCACTAAAATCTTCTGATTTTACATTTTCTCTTTCAAACTTTGTAATAGGTGCAATTGCATCTCCTTCCAAAACGGGTTTAGCAAATTTTTTGTTTAATTGTTTCAAGGGTTCAGTAATAGGTTTAAAAGTAGATTCAAGAAATTTCTCCCTTTCGCTAATACCTAATTTTAATGCTCTGTTTTTATCTCGAATAGAATCACTAAGTGATTTTATTTCCTTTATTAACTTTTCTTGGTTAACCATGTTTGTAGCAAGACGTGTTGTACAACAATGAATGTTTTACATCATGATCAGTGTATTAGTATAAATTTATCAAATCCTATCCTGTATCGACCATTGTTTAGCGGTTGTTCCTTCATAATTGTTAAAAACCCATACTTTTCAGCCCAAGCCTTTCCACACAACTCTTTAAATCGTTCAAATGGCATATCCGCACTTACATGGTCATAATATATGTGTTTTAGGTTGGTTTCATCCTGTTTAAATACAATTAACATGTTTGCATTGTCTCTAATGAGCTGTTTCGGTATTTTGCTGTAAGTTTGACCAATATAAATGCTATCTATGTTGTTATGTCGACCCATGGCGAAGTAATTTCTTATTGTATTTTGATTTTCACAAGATACATCGTCAAATATGAATACTGAGAATGGTTTAGCCTCTTGCGGTTGCATGACACTCTCGCTCGCGTTAAATTTAAAATATTTAACTTCAGGCACATTATTGAGTATTTGTTCCAATAACTGATATTTTGGTTGTTGTAGTGACTTTGAAAATACATATAAATTATTAAAACGTAATCCTTTAGGATTTGTAATCAAATTGAATACTACATTTGTTTTTCTACAATTGGAAGGACCGGTAACCAGACAACGCACCGTGTTTGGTAACAAAACACCGTGTTTCCCAGTATTGAATTGAGAACCATCCACTGTGAGTTCATCTATATTATTAATAGTAAAATTGTCTTTTTGCGGTATTATCTCCATCCTTTGTAATGGTTCAACCAAAAATGATGCTCTATCATTATATTAGATCCTTTTTAGGTATCCAAGAATCTTCCGTCTTATTAAATCCTAACCATCGTACTTTAACCTTATCCTTTTTTCGTTGCAACACCTTTTCGACTAGATATACATCACCTACTGTTGATTTTAACATTTCATGTCCATAAAACCCTCCT